>JAVDBV010086276.1:0-17728 GCA_032619315.1 Piper longum | reverse complement strand
AGTTCGGATCGAGACCGTCCGAACTCGAAACTGACTCGAGTCCTGAAATTGACTCTATCGGAGGGAATCGAGGTAAGAAGGCTAAATGGGCCTCGAAAACTAAACTCAATCAAATTGGGCCCACAGGGGCATAAATCGAGTGATCTAAAATTCCTATGATGCATGCAAATGATGTACCCATAAAATCCCAAACGGATACTAAACGTCGTAACGGCCTAAATCTAGGCCTAAAATCCTGTCTAATACATAAAAACAAATCAGTATACCTCAGTATACACTAATAATTCATGATCTTATAATTTTCACTCAGCCTCCATAACATGTTCATACGGCCATTTAGGCCCATACTCATAATCTGAAACTAGTTTGGCTCGATATCGCTCGAACCAACTCGATACTAACCCGAATAGGCAAAACTTGAATCGGGTAAAACCCTAACCCGAAAATGGGGTTTTACATTGAGGGTGTAACACTCTGCTTAGAAAACACAACACGAACCGAGGTTACCTAAATAAGAAAGCCAAATAACCCCAGTAAAAAATGAGTTCAAATTACCATTAACAATTAATTAAATTGTATCACATGCATATTAGAATCAATAATTATTTATAGGACAAGAATTAATTTAATAGCAACCACTAATATATATAATGTCTAACTAATAGCATGCAAAATAATAATTATTCATGTCCCATAAGTCTAACCATGTTTCACTGTCATGTAATATAATATCCCAATCATGATTTAAAACATGCAATAAGAGTCAATTAAGAGAAATAATAAGTAGCCCATCCACTCAAGTCCCTTTGTCCCCACCAAGGCTACTTTCAAGCCAGCTCAACGTGCGGAGGAAATTCTGTATTATTGATAAAACCACTAAGTCAAAATAAGAAAAATGAACGATTTAAATAGCACAATAAATATATAGGTTCACATACAACCCTTGTCCTAGCATAGTGGTCGCTCTGTCAGAGAATTTTTTTACCATCAATGATCATAAATTGCCTTTCCCGAAGGAGATAATAGACGTATGTCCAAACTTAAACTTTGGTCTAAGAGTACACACTTGGCTACTCTTTATCCCTTGAACCTTGAGACCTTTTATATCTTGTTGTGAGCCTTACACTACGGTATGATGAGACTTATATCACAATCATATATTTTAAATAGGTAGATGAATCCCAACGTGTAAGACCCCAATTTGGCTCGAAGGGACGAACTGAATTGTGATATTATAATTTAGAAACTACTTGTTGGGTTATTGCATACAGATTATACAGAAGCGGATCTCAACCCTCTATGGAGGCTTAAGAAGAACACCAGGCTTAGTCTTCATAGAATGCGTGCAGAGTTCGTACTACAAAGATAGATTTTATACTTAAAGGAATCTTATATAAACAACCCTAGCCATAACAGAGGCAAGACCTCCCCTACGACTATGAGCAGTGAGTTTAAAAATGCGATGAACACTCTCAACTATATAAGAAGTACACCCCCACTACAATTTTGAGGTTGTCATATTCTTACTACGTAGTTTAAGTGATTTATTTAGATCTTCTTATTAGTTACATGAAGATGATGCGAATTTAAACAAGGGTCTCTTGGTTACCTATTCCACATTCCTTACGTGAGCAATAATTAAAGCATAAGAGAAATTACACAACATCATTGTGTATCAGAGGATCAAACCCTAATACTCGGACTTCATGTGGGTCTTCAACTGGTGTGAACCGTAAGCACCTCTACCCATGTTACTCTAACAAACAAACAGCTACAGCCAAATACATTTTGTGTACCTGGCTTATACACCCTGAGACGATGGTTAGGCTAACCCCAAAGTATTACAGCTCCACAATAATAATATTATAATATAATGATAAAATATGCTTAGCACAACCATCATAGTTAGGGAACATGCCCATCATATAGTCATCCACAAAATACGTTGTCCAAAACACACAACATAGCACATGGCCCCTGCCACCACCACCACTGAGCCACCTATTCCATGCACCTAGACCAGCCAACACCAAGGAACCTCATCTAAATATATTAGAAAACCACATCAGTAATTAAATAAATTTGATTACTGGTCTAAATAACTATGAGTAAAATAGCAAGTAGGCAAACGGGTATTTCATATCCCATTAAAACTTAGAAAACTTCAAAATTTCCTCACAATTGGTGATAAACAAACAAAAATATGCTATATACTTAAAAGAGATGGAAGTATCGTAACACTCCAAATCCGGTTCACACTCGGGAACTGAATCAGAATGTCACTGGTCCCGATTAGGTCGGCTAACCAGAACCTAACCCATGCGGATCTACTTTCAGCGTCTCGAGATGGAAGATGTCTATCACTATGCATGAATGGATGAACAAAAACCTTCACATGCTACTACATGCATGACTTGTTAACCAATTCACACACCAAAATAATTCCGATGGAAATCGATAAAGTTCGTAAAAAAGACAAACAAAGCTCCCTAAATGTTCAATTAAGGGGCACCCTGTCAAAACAATATAGATAAATATATACATATCATTCGACTTGCACACTAATATCTATTTTAAATCATAATATCATTATCCATTTTTATTTACCATAATCTTCATCATAAGTATTTCATTGTTCATAATAACATAACAAAATTAAAATAGTCAAAACAAACATTCAGTTGGCACGTGTTCGTGCATGCAAGAGATATCACTACTCCGTTTAGGGTATCACATCCTACTTATGATCATCACCTACATATATTATAAAATGCGTCAATAATGAGTATTACTAGTCCAAAAATATAACTACATAACAAACTGGAAAATGAGAGCTAACTCTCTTTTTGAATAAAAACATTTCCATACTTCTCTTGAACACTCTTAAGGGCATCCACTAAAGAGCCATTGGGCTTCAAACCGGGTAGCATCCTGAACTGAACAGACTGATCTACTTCTACTGATGCCTCTCTCGTCGTTTTTTCATTTTATTTGTTGGTCCCTTCTAACTACATGTATATCCTAAGCCCTCTCCTTACTTCCATAATTCTCTTGGCCTTGAGCACGAAGACCGAGTACTCTCAAGCGGTTGCCTTTAGTACCCTCTGAACCACAAGTCCGAACATGCATTGTACTAAACAATCCTAAACCCTCGGGATTGGAACCTGATCACTAATTGAGAGCTCGCTTTGATTGGCACATGCACCTGATCATGGTACGTGCGAGTCGGTTTTCCCATCTCTCATCTCATTGAAAACTAGATAAAAGTATATTTAGGTCTGGGAAGGGGTTTATATAATAGGCCTGAAGGCAACTTGTGGCGGATCTTGTTTTCAAAAACATACTAATCCTGAAAACGGGTTGATTAAATGGCTCAGGTTAAGTGGGATCCAATAAAATGCTACTTAACTAGTCCTATAAGTAATAAAATAATACACAATAGAGTAGAGTGTAAAACAGGAAACGAGTCCTAAACGGACCTGGCATAAGCTCCAGTCGTGTTCATGCGCCTAGGCGGTGAGCTCCTACTCCATACTTACACATCAAATATAGAAGCTAACCCCCGCTCATGATGCATTCACACATCCTATAGCATACCTATAGCAATCATACATCAATCCACATCATCTTATATCAATCACACATAAGTTTTCCTACGCTACGTTACCTTAGTTTACGATAATTACTTAGTTCACCCAATTTAGTTCCTTAGTATTCGTTATAATTCAATCAAGCAAATTTCATATTTTCATTTATAATAAAATAGCATAAATTCAATAATCCTATCATGTTGTGCTAATAATTATCACCCTTAATAAATTAAGTTGGAGTTAATTATACCTCGTCCCATCAATAAGCGGCAATGTTGAGGCGACAACTGGATGGTGGTTGCAACGATCACTTGTGCTGGAATCGGCAATAGGTAAAGGGGTAGCATTGAGGGTTTAGAATAAATAGATGTCAAGGGGAAGAGAACAAGTGGTCGGGGAAGAAAACGAGTAGTCAGGTAAAAAAATGTGTAGTAGCCTAGAAAATAGAACTTGACTCAACTCCAACTCGAATATAAAATAATATCTAACTCGTAATAATTCCTAAAAATCTAGAAAAATGAGAAAATCCTCATAAAACATAATACACACTATAACATCACAATGATATGCTCCATAATTAATAACCCACCCAAATTGTTCATAACGTGTCCTAATGTCTTATTTGGCCAAAAAATAATTCTACGATCTAATATTGAAATAAATAAATAAAAATCTGGGTGTACTCTCATATATTCTGATAACTTATTTTGCTATTGCCTTACTGATGTTATTTTCATATACTTGGCCACACATCACTCTCATGGTGCATAACACATGACCGGCCTTGGCTTGGTTTGCGTGTTTTGAAATGTACCCAATTGAAAATAATAGTCAAACTGACCGGTTCAAAGTATAAAACTCTGAGTCGGGTCGTGGGTTTTGCAACCTTCCCTCCTTATTAAAATTTTGTCATCGAAATTTTAAATTAAGGAGGCTGCACTCTCGTAGCTATCTACTAAGCTTGAAATCTAAAGTGGGGTGGGTGTATACCTATCACATCTGCCGTATCCTCTAGTGCTCCAGCAATTGTGGCTATGCCCATCCTCACTGCCCAAGGTGGTATTGAAGTGGACAAGTCTACTGGTGGTGTTATCTACATTCCTCTCTGATCCAAAGCTGGTTGTTCCTTTTCTATCATGGCAGTTGTTAGGGCCCTAACTCTTGGACGTACCTGGTACTAAGGTTTTGGATATTGTCCTTAGTATTCCCGCGTCCATGAGGGGTAGCGGGTGGCTGCCGGAGTGGTGTAAACAACATACCGAGGCTAACTCGTGTTATAGTTGCAAGGTGAACTATGGTACTGCCGAGTGTCTGAGCATTGCGGGTGAGCATGGCGTCGGGTTACGAGCAGTACCAAGCATGACCGAGCATTACGGGGGACATGACCGAGCGAGGAGTGGTACCGCTACAGATAGCAGTACGGGCGTCGGCATGAGCGGGGCTACGTGCCACTACAAATATCGGTACTGGCTGTATGGATAATTTTTATTCAACCATACTGTGATTAGGGGTAATTTTGGTATCTTGGCTTTTAAATGACAGGGTATTTGAGGACATAGCACTTCTACCAGGAACAATAGAAATGACATTTCCAGTATGTCCTAGTAGACATTACTCCCTGGGATGAAAAAATCGGCCGATTTAACTCGGATTGGAAGTAATTCAATCCGAAAATCCTTGTGAATTGATTTTTTTATAAAATAGTTATCGAATCAGGCGATTCACCCTTATTCTGACCGATTCACAGCCGATTTGGAATCGGAGTGAATCGGGAATAATCGGGTTTTTTGGATAAATGATAAAAATACCCTATATATGATAATAAATAAATTATTTACGCACGGGTAAAAGTGAAATCGAAATTTAAAAACCTAAAATCTACCTCCTCACCCCTCCCTCCGCCTGCCTGCTGCCGCCCCTTCCCTCCGGCCTTGCCCCTCCTTCCGCCGCCAACACCGTGTGCCTCCCCTTGCCTCCGCCCATCTTCGCCCGCCCCTTCCCTCTAGCCTCACCCCTCCCTCTGCCGCCAACCCCATGTGCAACCTCTCCATCCGCCACTGTCCCTTCCCTCCAGTCTCGCCCCTCCCTCCGCTACCAACCCCGTGTGCCGCCCTTTGCCTCCGCTCCTCTCTCCTCCACCACCGCCCCTTCCCTCTAGCCTCTGTTTGTACTTTTACAATTTTTTTTTGAAAATTTTCATACTTGCCTTTTCTATTTCTTCTAATTTGGTATAAATTCTATGTTGTTCAAATTTTGTGTTTGTTCCAGCTGTTGTTTGTTGATGATAAATTTAGTGCTCATTTCTTTTTGATATTTAGCTGTTGTTTTTTATTACAAATTTTATGCTATGCAAGTTTTTTGTTTGTTGTAGGGTATGATTTTTGCTGGTCTTTGGCATTGTTGATGGTTGATTACTATAATTTATGATCTTAATTATCAATGTTGCTGGTGGAACATTATATTCATGAATTTACTGAAGAAATACCCAAAACTCTCCTGCAACTTATATTCATAAATTTATCTTTTTATTTTATGTATTATGCTATGGGAGCAACAATTGCAAAAGTTGTGTCCTGTGTCAACACCCCTAACTTCCCCGTATGTCCGAGTTCAATATAAAAATGTGTCAATTTTTATTTCCTTCAGAGATCTGGATTAGATGTTTCACAAGGTAATTTTTTAGTCTTGTATTTCTTCTATTCCCATCCTTTCTGTGTATTTTCTCTGAAAAATGAGTGTTTTTTTTGTCAGAAACATGTAGCCAATCTTCGGATATTCTGCTATTGTTCTTCAGCGTTTCTGCTTCTTTGATGAAGTAAAATTTTCATTGAGATATCTGTGATATATATATAAATTCATGTTGTGTGAAGCTTTTTTATTAACAGTTTTTAAATTTTTGGTAGATGCTTTAAAAATGAAATGATTAATCTGCAATTGACCTTCATTGGGAAGTATGACTACCCTATTTTATGTGAATTGTACTTTTTTGCTATGTTTTTAGTAGGGGAGATTTCATAATTTAAATTTTTGGACTAGCGCGACTTTGTCAATAGCAGTGAGTATGCCTTCTCTCGCGAGAAACAATCTAATGCTCTCTGAGATTTCTGGTCCATTCTTAGAGGAAAGTTACTTGTGGAGTTTGTCAGGCTTCTTGTGTGCACGTTTTTACCTTGGAGTTTGGAATATCCTCCTACATTTGTCAATTTGTCTTACCTGCATTAATTGTTTTGCTTGCAAATGAGATGGGATTAAAAAAAAGGTAAAAGGCCTTTGCTATTAATTATAGGATTGGTGCTTTTTGTGAGATTGGCTTAATTAGCTGAAGTTAAATCACCTTTTATTTTTCTATTTTGAATATTTAAAATGGGTTTTGATGATTCAATAAAGATACAGTTGATTTTTAATGAGTTTTTATGATTCACTGCAGGGCTTGCTATGGTGTGCTGAGGTTTGTTATGGAAAGTGGTGCCAAGGGCTGCGAGGTTTTTCCTAAGACTAATCCTTACCGTGTGTGACCTTTGTTTCTATGTATATATTCTTCTTTAAGCAATTGATCCATCAATTTGCAGGTTATTATTAGTGGAAAATTGAAGGGCCTAACGTGCCAAGTCTATGGATACATGATCTTTTCTGGGCAACCTGTGAAAGAGTACATCGACTCTGCTGTGAGACATGTCTTGCTTCGATAGGTCAATTCTGTTTCTTATGGCCTTTCTTTTTCGAAATTTACCAAAGTTATTGGCCACTCCAATTCAGAGTATTTTGGGAATGAAAATGAAAATCATAAGATTAATTTGGATTAATTTAATTAAATTAATTTTTGGCCGATTTACACTAATTTAATTCGATTTAATGACTTCATCGAAAACTAATTCTAATTTTGATTTCAATTTTTATAATTATAATTACGCCCATGTCTTTTCTTGGCATGTCTTGAACAAGTAACTGGCCAATGAGCTAAATACAATCCCGGAGCATCATGACATAAATTTTGAACTATCGCTTACCTGCTGCCCAACAATATTACTATATTAGGTACTTTCTCATCGAATGAGAAAGGAGATATCCAACAAGAACATATAGCTTGTTAATTAATTATAATAGTGAGACCATGATGCTTGCACTTCTGAGTTAATTAATTAACACTAATAATAATAGCTTCAAACATTCGTAAAAAATAACTATATATTACCACACTTCTTAAGTTGAAGAGAATTTTGTTCCCGGAAAAAAATAACCATGCTATTTTTTTAACTGAACATTTATTTACAATTTATAATTGACAATAATAAGAAGACCATATTGTAAAAGCGAATCCATACAATAATAACACCATAAAATAAACAACATGAAGCGTTCAAAGATAAACAAATGTTTAATTACAAACAAGTGTTTAATTAGAGTTGACTTATGAAGCTCCCGCGTTTTCTTTTAGATTTAGAAGACGCCAAGTCGCCGACCGCAACTAGTGAAATGACCATTTAACCCTCCACCCACCAAATCCACGATCCAGATCCAAGGTTGGATCCGTCGGTCAGAAAGCAATCCACTTCTGTATATTGCATGTCGGCCCATTCCCACCTCGCCCTCTAATCTTCCCCGACTCCCCCGCCGCCGGAGAATTGCGATGGCCGTGCAGACTGCATCCGGAGCTTACCATCACCATCAGCAGCAGCAGCAACCGTGGATGGCAGTGCGGTACCCGGCGTTCGTGATGATGCCGCCGCCGCAGCCGTCCGTGCAGCACTACCCGCCGCAGTATGTGCGGTTCCTGCCCCATACCCGGGCGAGCCCAGCGGCGAAGTCGGCCGACGAGAACAGGTCGATCTGGGTCGGAGATCTCAGCTACTGGATGGACGAGAGCTACCTCCACTCCTGCTTCTCTCCCACCGGCGAGGTCTTTACTTCCTTTATTTTTTTTCTATCTATCTCTCTCGATAATTTGAATCTGATGTTGCGGAGATGTTTGGATTGGTGGAATATCTCTAGCGTCGATGTTTGCATTAGAGATCTATGATTTGAGAAGGTTTGAGCTTCTGTAGGATCTGGATTATATACAATTGAGTTGTTTGGATGCTTAATTCATTTGGTTTATATATGTTAAAATCATGTTTTACTATGATGCCAATAAAAAAGAGTCATTAATCTGTGTCTACTTATATAATTTAGTGGGTTGATGTTATTGTATCCATTTTGAGATTTATTATTGGTGCCATATTGTTACGGATGCCTAATTTTGGAGACACCATTAGAAACGCTGCCAATTATGTAATAATGATTACGATTATACTATATTTGATTATAGGTCATGATAATGACTGTTATTTCTGATGATGATGGTGATGAAAAGACAGAAACATGTGAAAGGGCGTTTCTATGTGTGTTAGCCTACGTTGGCATAGTTAATAATCGGTCAATAGTAATGCTTTCTTTATCAACAAGGGTCATGAGTTCTTGTTTATAATATGGTTAACAGAATCAATACTTAGTGAAGCATCATCATGTCAGACTTGAATTTGGTTTATAAGATACAGTCTTTATTAGCTGGCATACTGTATTTTCGTTGTCAAGGAAGCTTACTGGAAAAAAATGGTTATAGATTTGACATGAGGATTCAGCTGATTGGGAAAATGCGTTGCTTCTGTTTGAGCTGTGTAAATTTCTAATGTACTATGCCCGTCGATTTGAACTTTTGGAACGTAAAGTAAAATAAAATCTAGATATTTTCCAACCATGTCTGTACCAAATGCCCTGGAAATAATTTTGTAGCTTTTCTTGCTACCTCTTTCTTAGTTATGTTTAGATGGAACCTGAATGATGTTCTACAGTGGCTGTTCTTATTAGTTTGGGCATTACTAAGAGATAACAATGTTTGTATGGACTCGTATTTATTAAGAGATTCCTTATCTTATTTTTGTCTTTGCAGCAACTGGTATTTCAAAATACGTATTTTATTTGGAAACTAACAACAACAAGTGTATGGTGTCTACATCTAACAGTCAACCTTGTTGTTATGCAGGTTGTATCTATTAAAGTTATACGCAATAAGCAGACTGGACAGTCAGAGGGGTATGGCTTTGTCGAGTTTAGTTCACAAAGTACAGCTGAAAAGGTTTTGCAGAACTATAATGGATCTATAATGCCTGCCACCGATCAGCCTTTCCGTTTAAACTGGGCATTCTTCAGCATGGGAGAGAAACGAGTAGAAGGAAGTTCTGGCCACTCCATATTTGTGGGAGATTTGGCTTCTGACGTCACTGATTCTTTATTGCAAGAAACTTTTGCTACTAAATATCCCTCTGTTGTGGGTGCAAAAGTTGTTATAGATGCCAATACTGGCCGCTCTAAAGGTTATGGGTTTGTGAGATTTGGAGATGATAACGAGAAGTCTCAAGCTGTGTCAGAAATGAATGGTGTTTATTGCACAAGTAGACCCATGCGCATTGGCCTAGCAACACCCAGAAAAGCTTCAAGTTATCAACAAGGTATTTTGTCTTGTTCTTAGACTGTACTATCTGCTGAGAGCATTCAAATTGTGCTCAGTAGATCTTCTGGTGCTCTATGATTTCACTTGCCGAAGAGTGTGCAATTAAAAACATATGGGGGGAGGGGGTTCATTGACAGGAGAATATATTGCGGTTACGTGTTTAAATATTTAACTTAATTTGGATATGACAAAGTATATTTAAAAATTTTGTCATATATTTTGCCTTCTCCAGTAGTATAAATTTGTTTGAATCTAAACTTGTTTGTAGTTTCTTTATTGAATTATTAAACTAAAAATTGTTTTTCCTGCAACTTGGACCGCATTTTTTCTATGAAAGTTTGTGTCTTTACAACCTTTAACTTATTTTTGCGTAATTCTGCAGCCAATGGTTTCTCCCAATCTGACAATGATCCAACCAACACAACAGTGAGCCCTCCTCCAAATTATTCTTGGTTTTGATTTTGTTCTTTTGTAATATGGCATCAGTTAGTGTTTCCTCTCCCATGTGTATTTGATAGATTTTTGTTGGGGGACTTGATTCTAGCGCTAGTGATGAGTCTCTTAAGCAGATTTTTTCTCAGTATGGTGAGATTGTCTCAGTTAAAGTACCCAATGGGAAGGGATGTGGGTTTGTTCAGTTTGCTAACCGGTAATTATACCGCTCATCTTTGTAACTCGTTGCATTGAGTTCACCGTTCTGACAGGACACACATGTTTAATATTTGACAACCGCTATTGTTTTTTTGTTTTCAGTGACAATGCAGAAGAGGCATTACAAAAGTTAAATGGTTCTGTAATAGGAAAGCAAACTGTACGCTTATCTTGGGGACGAAATCCAGGAAATAAGCAGGTGAAGTTGATAATTCTGCTTATTTGATTGGAATTTATGTACTATTTGAGCTCATCAAAAGTGCCAAGTTTAGAAAGTAGACAACCATTAGTTAGTGTGGATTTGGTATTGCTGGTGGATTGCTTATTTTGTAGCATATAGCCAATTTGTTGAACAGACGCCTGAGAAATACGTTTTTGTTTTTTTCTATTTATCGTTAATCAAAATATTAAAATGCTTCAATTTTGTTGTTGGATTGGCCTAAAATTTTAACACCAGAGAATGAACAAACTTTCTTTTGTAAGTCCGAATTGCAAAGTGTGAATTGCATATCTATAGGTCAAAGCTTGATTGTCAAAGTGTGTAATTGCTATTGTATCTCCTGGTAAGTCTCAAAACTTGATGAAAATAAATGTAGCATCATCTTTATTACGGAGTAAGTAGGTGATCAATCCCTGATCTCCATTATAATTGAGCATGGAAATTTTGTAAACTCGAAGATTCCATCATCAGACCCTTGTAAACGATGTTCTTATGTTGTACTTGTTTATGTATTCATTTTCTTGATGCAGGCAAGGGGCGGGGAATCTGGAAATCAGTGGAATGGAGGATACTATGGAGGCCATATGTATGAAGGTTACGGCTACATGCAACATCGTGAACCAAACATGTACCCGGCAACGGCAGCTTATGGAGCTTATCCATTTTATGGGCAACAAGTTAGCTAATTTTGTTAGCTGTATTATTTGTAGAATTGCGAGCTTCATTAATTCTTATAAGGCCATCTAGATTGAAGGAGTTGAAGCTTAGGGTTTAGCTGTTAGCTGTTAATTGAGATGCAACATACCTGCGCGAGGAAACTGTCAATGATGGAATTTTGAACGAGTTCTGTGTTAATTTTTTGAACAAAACTTGAATAATTTTATTGTTACTTTTATTTATAATTATTTTCTGTACTGTCATTTGTGAAGGTGTTATAAATTGTTTAATAATAATTGCTTTCTTGGCTACTACAGCAAGACAGGAAAGGGCAACCGCCGTCGTTGGAAGTGCACCAATGCTTGCTAGACTAGGCTTTGGCCAAAGTTCCACAGTATGAAAGGTTTTTGGCAGATGTTGCGCTCTTTGAAAGTGATTTTACTTTTTCGGACGCTTTAATCTGTTTTCACCTCAATACGGACTCTTGGACGGTTCTGCCACTGATTGCAATTGGGAGCCGGAAATTTGTTCACATTACAACTGCTGAAAAAATTCTCCAACTTGAAAACGTGGGTAGGTTGATTTGATTAAATATGAATAGGGGTGGGCACCGGTGAGACGGGCACTTTGTTCGATGTCCGTCCCAATTTTAGTCGGCAAAGTTTGCCAGTAATTTGCTGTCCGACTTGCCATCGGGTTCGGACATGCCATGGAGTGATCATTTACCAAACTATTGAGTACCAAACTAGTGGGCTAACCCCTTTTATTTGCTAATAAGACCAATTACTTATGTATTCAATACTAATCTAATGGAGTGCCCAATCCTATTTATTAATGTGTAAGTGTAATTACATAAGATTTGATCTCGTATAAATATTGAATACTAATTTTATTCAATTAACTAATTGTACCCCATAATTGTTTTGGTAAAAATTTTAGTATTGTTGGTAGTAAAATTTAAAAATTATGATAATGTTCTAGTTTGAAATCAACTTGAGTTAAAAGAACTCGAGTTAAAATAAATATACTAAAAGCGTGCACTTAAAATCACCTTAAATAATTTTGTAAACAAAATATCTTTTTACTTATATCAATATATAAAACAAAACAAGGTTTACTAAAACCTAAAATAATAATCATACTTTTTGTTTAAATTAGTCGTGATATGTTGATTCTTTAATGATTTGTTTAATAATTTACTAATAAATTAGTTTGCTAATTTATTTTGTTATTAATCACAATAGTATTAATATTTGTTGTCTTGCTTTAAAAAATTAAATGAGTTGTTTAATGATTTGCTTATAATTGATTTGCAAATTTATTATGTTATTAATCATAATAATTTTAGTACTTTGTTTCACTTTAATTTACTAGTCATGATATTTTGTTTGTGCTAATTATTTTATAAATATGAATTATTTTATTAGTTATTTTAAAAAAATTATTTAATATATAGGTTTGTATGAATGTGAATGTAACGGGCCAATAATAATGATTTATCATTATTTTATTACGTGTTTAAATTTTAAGACTTAAATATCTATTGAGTATATATATTATAAATTATTAATTATTATAAACAAAATTGTGTACAGTCGACCGGTCATTCAGTCGTACAGACCTTAAACGCGCAGGACACTAAGAATAGAACGGCTACGCACACCTCTGCGTACGAGGCGGGGAAACCACGTGAAGCTAAGACGCCCTTTTATCTTTCTTTGCAATCAGCAAAATGAATAGCAAAAGGCTGTTATCGACGACGGGCAATAAAACGGTTGGGGCAAGGCAAGCTGCTGTCAAGTTGCAGTCTACCGGCGAAGTCGACTGTCAAGGTGAAGCTCACCAGCAAAATCAACACTCCAGTCACGAAATCCAGCCTCCCTGCCGGAGAGTAAATCAACGAGGGAGACATCATATGACAATTTGGAAATGAAGTCATCTGCAGAGGTGTGAGGTGAGGCAGGGCTTGGCTGGATAGAAGAGGGATAAGACGGAGTCTAGGTAGTGATGAGTTCGCATCAATTTCTGTTAATAATAGGGCCGTTAAAAATAGAGTTCGGTTTTAATATAGTATAGACAACTAATTAATAAAAAAATAAAAAATAGATTAAATTATGATAACATATTTCCTAATCTAGCATGAGAGTTTATCTCTAAAATCGGAGTCTATCTGTAATATAATATAGGTGGCATATGTTTCGACATCTGAACTAATATTGACTAATTCATTGGCTCGAGCTTGGCTTAGCATACTATGATAATATTGCTTAAGAATAATAATAATTGTAAAAATTAATATCGTCAATATATTTGAATAAGTAACAGATAATATGTTGCTTATAGAAAGAGTAATGGGCTTAGGCCTAATAATAATGGCCTTTGTACTTCTACAAAGGCGATTCAGACTTCCAAAGATCAAACAACGGTGGTGCCTTAATTCTTACTAGAATTGGTATCTGCCATGCACAAAATAATCCTCTAAAGATGGAGTTGCAATTTTATGTTGTGAATTCAAGCATCGACTCCATCACTATGTCGGTAATGTTTCATCTGGTTGTCTTCTTATGAAATTTCAAGATGGCGTGGGGTTGGTTTCAAGAATTTCCAGATGTTTGATGTAATGCTTCAATGGGAACTCATGTTGTACAAATGGATATTTGATGTTGTAATTTGGAGTTGGGATCCCGTTGGTGTTGAAATATCTCAACGGGCCTTTACTTCATCCAAAGAATATAATCAATGGTGCAATAGTTTGACTATATGGATTCAGCACAGTGGACTGGTAAAGGTTCTGAGTGGCTTTGTTTCTGACTATTTATTAATTTTCATGTCAATGGACAGTAGATGGTTGGGGTCGTTTGGCTTTTGTTAGATGATACTGCAGCTTTCTTTGTCGATATGCTGCAAAATCGTTTCATAAAAGCCTCACTCTCACGGTGCTATGAGCAGAAGTTGGTTCCATATTCATATTCTGAGGGATTCTGAATATCTTTACACAGTAAAAGGCCAGTGAGTGCGAAAATGGCGGGGGGGGGGACAATTTTTTACTTGCAGTATTTGGAGTAAGAAAAAACGAAAAAGAAATCAAAGACTTAGATATGTTTAGATGTTCAATCTCTCTTGCTTATTATTAGTGTATTGTAATCATGTTTACCAACTAGCGTTGAAACGAATGCTATAGAGAAGCTTGTTCCTTGCATGCTTTTGAGTAAAGCCCCTAAAATAGAGAGTCATATAGTTGCTTTGAATATGCAAAGTAAAGACAGATCTTTATTTGACAGCTTGCAAGAACAAAGTCTTGATTTGAAACAGTGGCTGATATAATAGTCTTGTCATAGATAATGGATAAAAATAAGAAAAAAAATCCATACTCTTGAGAAAAATAAGAAAAAAAAATGGCTCCACTTCTAACCTACTCCAACCAGCTTGTTTGAAGTGTGGTCGACTGAGATTAGATTTTTTGGGTGATTTAGAGAAATTGGCAACAAAGATTTTAAGCTAAAATGTGTCAATGTGGTTGAAGACAAGTCTCTGTCACATCTTTATCGATTGCTGTTCGGGAACTCATGAAGCATTTCTGTTCTAATTTTGTCATAAATGAAGCCCATTAGGTGGTGTTACAATGATAACTGTAACCTTATGACGATGTTGCACTGCTTGTTTTTGCCTCAGCTTACATTTCTTCCATGTTTGGGTGGTTTAGATAAGTTTTAGGATGGTAATGACTAAAATGGCCAGAGTCAAAAAATCTTAGATGGATTACAGTTAGCATTGAAGAGATGAGCAATGTGTCAGTTAACTCAGAGGAAAGCGTAAGTAAACAAGTGGAGAATTATGAAATGGTTGTTGCTTTTAGTGGTTTAAGAGAACGAGGATGAGAAGAAGACCAACGGCTTTACATAATACCAAGCAAACCTAATTCGATGCACTTTTCACCAATCACCTCTGGCATATCGCAGTTATATGTTCAATTATTTGCTTTTTGGTGCAAGCAATCAATCGTCATTGGTGCAAGCACTGTGCCTCCTTAAGGACAATGACATTTTGAAATGGGGGAGTAATGTTACAAATAGAAAGAGTAATGGGCTTGTGAAAAACTAGAAGTATAAATACTTAGGTCAATTTGTAATCTGGGGATCTTTCCTTGGAATGAATACAATTCTTATTTTCTTCCTCTTTGAATTTAGGGTTTAATCCCTAAGTTCCCTCTACCATTCATACATTTCACACTTCTATTAGAAGATCCCTTCCTTGATCTTCTAAAGCATCTCCTACTATCTTTTTGTGGACTTTCCACAGCTTGAATTGAATAGTCTCTTCTGTTGATTGCTCCAAATATCTCCTTTTTTTCTAATTATCCATATGTTTAGGGAGCAGGATTAAGGATCGTAACATAATATCAGAGTCTTATCATAGTAAGATGTTTGAAAGACATGGTGAGCAGCAGGGAATGGAGAAGTCCTGGTCATGGAGCCCACAAAGCCGTATAAAAAGGCCGTAGTAGTTCCTAATGCTCGCAATCTGGCTAACACTCTATTTCGTTGCACAAAAAATATTTTTTATAAAATCTTTAACAAGTTTTTGAACAAAAAATGTTGTACTTGTAATATAAATTTTTTTAGCATACTAAGAAATAGTGATTAGGAAAATTAACAAATTTTTTTTTGCTTTAAACTATAAAATGTGAAGTAATTATTTGTAATAAAAACAATAAAATTATTGAAAATCAGAATAAAAGATATGAAAGCTCCAAATTTGATTTTTCTTTCACCCATAAAGCACACTCTATACAATTCCAGAGAAGTTCATTCTCTTCTTTGAATGAAAAGAGAGAAAAACTTAAACATCAACAATCAAAACAGCAGTAGTACAAACTCTTCTTAAACATCCACCGACTTACACAGCAACAAAATAGAACTGGCCATCAAGAATGCATAGCAGGCGAGCATGAACCCAAAATAGAGAGCTCAGTTCATCTTGAACTTGCTCCGGCAGCATTGCGGTGGGTCCGAGCAGCAAATCTCGAGCTCCTCCTCCTCCCCACTGCCGGCGCCAGTCTTCATCTTGAGCTTCCACAGCCACTCACTGGCCAGGCCGAGGGTGAGCTTGTGGCAGCTCCGTTGGTACTTGAACTTGTTGATTCAGTGAAGGATTTGGCCAACACAGATGTAGAAGCGGACGTGGACAAGGGAACAAGACCGGGGGGAACTCGGACGTGGCTACCAAGACTTTCCCACGGTCAACAGAGGCGGTGCTCCGACATAGAGAGCAAAGTGGCGAGAGAGGGGAGGGGGGAATGGGCAGAGCTATTTTATAACATACAGGGCGGGGGCTGATTTTTTTTCTCTAACGATTTCTTCACTTTTCTTGCCAAATGATCAAATGATCTATTGTTATCGATATGCTCTTATAAATAAAAAGAATAATTTAATACTAATATAAGATTAAAAGTAAAAAATTTAATCAATCAAAATACAATAAAAATAAAAAATAAAAATAAAAATATTTTTTATTAACCCAACTAACCTAAATTTTAAAATTTTAAAATAAAATAATAATAATATTATTATTTTTTATTATGGATGGTCAATGGATGGAACCTAGCTTTTAATTTTTTATAAAATAATAATAATAATAATAATAATTTCAAGTTTTAACTTATTATTAATAAGATTCAGTCTACTTATTTTAAAAAAATAATATAATAAAAAATTTATTGTAATTTATCTTTTTATTTAATTAAGTTCCATGTTCAAAATTAATCACAATTTCTATTTAAGATGTTAAATTATTATATTCTAGCTTATTATTTAACGAGAGTTTACAGATAAAATTAAAATTTATCAATAGTATAAGTTACATTTATCTAATACTCCGCTAAACACTATTATATCCAATAAGCATTAACTTTAATTATTTTTTAAAATTATAATTCAAAATTTGTAACCAAACTCCCCGCAAGTGGGCAAATTTTATTCTTTATTTGATGACCAATTGTATAAGAGATTAGATTTCCTGCACAAGAGGTAGGAAATCCAATCTGCGCAACAAATGATTCTGCCCAGATCATTTGGAGGGGGCGGCGGAGCGCCGCCCCTCACCCTTTGCCTTGCCCCAGGCCTG
>JAVDBV010086275.1:0-19421 GCA_032619315.1 Piper longum | reverse complement strand
ATTATTATTATTTTTTATTAATGAATATTAACTATTTATTTATTATTTTTTAAAAATTATTATTTAATAAATTCATAATTATTTGATTATTTATGTGCTACTAACACAACTATACATAATATTACTCGTGTTTGCTTGTGTATGTATATAGTATAACTATATTATTATTTTATCATTATTATATTATTTATGTTCATGATTATTTATTTATTATTTATCTAGTTATCTACGAGTGTAGTTTCTTGTTTCTTTATTATTAATTATTTAATATTACTATGTCTCGATTTGTGTGCCATGTGTTTAATTATAAGTTTGTTAGCATTGTTTCCTTTATTAAGATGTATTGATGATATGAGCACAAACCACGAGCATGCATCATATAGAGACATTAGTTTTTACTTAGGATACTTAGCAGTGGGTTCCCATGTAGGCTTCGGACTCTAAGCTCACTGTAGATGTGGAGATATGCTTCGAGCTTGGACCACAAGTCTGTAGGACTTTCCTTCTCTGCTTGACTCCTTGCGTGTAAGATTTAATCGTGTTTTAAACGTAGGACGTCATCGGCGGTGTTTTATCGGATCCCTCCGATGTCGGGTCATTTAGCCATGTTTTATATGCAAGTTTAATAAAACTACAAGGATGAGAGCCCTTATTGGTTTTCGAACTTTAGCTCTAGAAATCTATTATACAAGCCTCATCCCTAAGCCTATTACATAAGTACGTGCTGTTTTACGGAATTCACAAATAAGAGAATGAGTGGTACGGAGATATGCATGGACCGTGCTAGTACTCCTTCAAACCATAAGGTAGTGCGGGTGTATGATGGTACTGCGTAATGCAGCGCATTTCCGGAATATATGGCACTAACTTAATTTTTCCTTTTGCCATTTGAGTACAGTGGCGGGTGATATGGAAGATGTGAGGGCGTAAGCGCTGTATGTATGTATGATTATGATTACGAGCCGTGCATGCGAGCCGGCATTTGTTTAAGTATGTTTGCTTACTGCCCGGTGTGAGGTATTCTTGAAGTTTCATATGTTTTCGTGGGTAATGGAATACCCATTTGCCATATTGTATTAGTTATTTTTCGGACTAGTAACATTCTTTACTGACGGTTTTCTTAAAATATATGTAGGTCTCGTAAATTCTGTATCGACTTCGGCGGAAAGACAGATAAATGCTACACACACTTGAGCTCAACATAAGATTTTTTTTTTCTTGCATTTATTTATATTTGATGTATTTTGTTGTTTATTTAACAATGTCTTCCATTCTCATGACACCAAGAGGGTTATTTCGATCTATTTTATGGATCGAGTCTCACTAACTAATAATATTAAACATGTCTTGACTCGATCGTAACATTTCTGATCCGGTTATTAAGTGAACCGAAATTGGGGCGTTACACCAACTCTCTCCAAAACAGAGGTGAAATCGGTTATTTTTCGACGCACTATTTGTCGTCGTCCGACCACCACCGGCCTATCTACCACCGTGAATGGACTTATCTCCGCCCCATCTTTGATTCTAACCACGACTTTTAAATATTGCTATCATGATCTGCCCGCAATCGACCCCTGAAGTTATCAGTTTGATCACGGTCGCGACAGCGCTTCCGGCCGCCGTCAACCGCCGTCGGCCGCAACCGATCAGCTCCGCTGTGCTTCCAAGGTTTATCCCAAACAACCCCCGGCCACTTTCCGGCCACGACAATGTCGTAATCGGTCAATTACAGCAAATTGGCCATTTCCGTCGCCCACCCGTTGCGTCGTCGATTCCGCCGCCGCCGAGCTCCGCCGCTCCGATCAAATGGTCGTCCAGAAACACTCAACCCATGAGGGACCTTTCCTGACCAGATTGCAACCCAATCGCTGCCTCGGCCGGTCGAATTTTCTCACCCACCGTTGTCGGCACTGTTCACGCCCAAAACGTCGACTTTTCTAATTTATTTCTTTTTCTTTAATTTTTGTTGATTTAAAACTTTAATTCCATAATTATGAAGTTTATTATCGATTCCGATATATGTATGCATGAAAACTTAGTAAAAAGAAGAGAACGAAAATTACCCGAGAAAATGAGGAAGCCGACGTCTATCAACAGGAAATGTGAATGACGCCCGCCCCTTTTCTCCTTATATAATAATATAAAATGACGGCTAGGGTACGTGGAAGCACCCTTTCACCGTAATTCCTTTAACCGGGTAATTGGGTAATTGACATGATTCACTTAACCATTTAAACGGTTACACGGTATGGTTCACTTAACCGATTAAATGTGTAAATAGTACGGTTCACTTAACTGGTTAAATGGGTAAATCATACTTAACCAGCTATCGATAATTATTTTAAATTAAAATTTTTTTCCCCACGTTCGATCCCACCGCGTCGAACGTTATTATTATTTTAGTTATTTTTTTTCCGGGTCTTTACAGTATCATAATCCTAATCATTTTAGTTGAATATCATAAAACTTTAAGATTGAGATCCCTTGATGTATTTACGAAAGATGAGATCCAGCTCAAAAGTTGTTTTAGCACTATTTATCAGACCCTTTCCTATGCCTTATAATTATGGTATGATTTTGAAATTTCTATGCAGAGAGGGTTACACCTACCGAAGGACTTGATCGGTACACACCTATAGTGTTTGGTTTGGAGGTTAATATATTATGATTATGATTATGATATTCAACTATATTACCTACTAGCAATGTGTATTCAACATGAGCATGTTTTTTGTTGAGTGTATCCATACCATACGATGTTTCAACTATGAATACATAGACCCTAATGGCAACAAACATGTTGTCAATTAGATTTCAACTCATGCATAGTGCTAGCACATTACCATTGAGTATTTTGATTTGTGTGCATGCTTATTTTAGTGATTATGATTAGACCCTATTGACCATATTACAGTGTAATGACGTGGTGGTGTGGAGATTTTTCTAATTTCATGTTTATGTTTTTCGTAGATGGTGAGTCATCCATTTTCTAGTGTAGAAATATTTACCATAGTTATTTCTAGACCGGTAATCTCTGATTACTGCGTATATTTTTATGTAGTCTGGTGTTATAGGTTTGATCAAAGGGATGAAAGGAACGTGAATGACTCATGCAAAAGCTGACTTGTTTGCTAGTGTTGCGTGTGGTTGCTCATGATGCGAGGAGTGGGCCATGTGAATGTGTTGATAACGCCTATGGGCCGTGTAATATGAATAGTATGTGAGGTTAGTTTGTAGAACCATGTTTTGATTATCATCCAAGGTTAGTTAGTACAATTTATTAATAATGCATGATCATGGTGGAGTGTGTGAGAGAGCTAGACATGTGTTATGTGACTCATCCTTTGTGATGAATTAGTTATTTAGATGACATAGGGAAGGAGTTAATATATATATAATGAGTACATGTCTAGGGGGAGATTGCTCTTTTGTAAGGGGGATACGAGTACTTAGAGTTTAGTCATCTCACGATCTTGAACTTGTAATGATCAATTAATGAGAATGGCTAGAGTTGTTTATCTCTAATTGGTTATTGGTTGCATGACATGTACATCATTTGCGTTGCATTTTATGGCATGACATCTCGCATTATTTATTGGATTAAGCTCTTGTAGGTTTAGAACAATGAAGATATATAGACTACAAAGGGTAAGCTTGAACATTTTAAGATTTTAAGATCTGCATGACAAGCTCAAGGGAATGCTTCATTATGATTGACACCTACTTAGAAAGTATGCAACATCATAGAAGTTTTCTTCATCAAAAGGTGTCAAAGGATGTTGAGCCTTGTGGAGATGAAGCAACATTGCAAACTCTATAAGTACAACTATTAGAGTCTATTCGTCATCAAGAGAATCAAGTTTATGAAGACTCCAAATGAAGAGAAAGTCCAAACAAACAAATCAACTGTTGAGGATTGAAGGATGAAGTGAAGTGTTGAAATGGAAAACACTTCGGTTTGAGTTTGGCCAGATTCTATCAAATGTTCGGTCAGTACTTCAACTACCGAAACGTTGAGGTGTAGGGAAGGAATAATGTGGTTGACCTTTTGCTGACCTTCGATTATGTGTTCGGCAACTAAAGTCTAGAGGCTTAAAGAAAAGTAGAGAAGCAGTTGAGTTCGGTAGGGAGTTTGGTCACACGTTTGACAACAGAAATCAGAAGCTCAAAGTTGAAGAGTTGAGTCAGCAGAGTTCAGTCAAGCATTTGGCAATTGAAGGTGTCTTCTGCTAGACTTCGAGTTCCAATTGAGGGGTTCGAAACCTTATAGTGGATCAGTGAAATTCAAGAAAAGGTTTGGTTAGATGATCGTTCATGCATTCAACAACCAAAGCAGATGAAACTAATGTGGTTATGTTTTAAGTGATCATTTGGTGGACGATTAGTAGATCATTCAGCAGCAAACAATCTTGGCAGCTTAGAAAAACTAGACATTGGAGTAAGCCAAATGGTGGGAATCGAGTCCTAACAACTCTATTTTGAGAAGAGGCATGGTGAGCCTATAAATACAGCCTTGGAGAGTTAGTTTTGATAACCCTCTTACTATGGATTGAACGTAGACTCTCTTTGTATGAATTAAGAAGCTCAAACTTGTGTGAAGATTGGTGTAATCTTTAGCTTGTATTCCTAAGTAATTCATAGTATAAACCAAGGAGAGATCTTGTATGAGAGGGATTTGTTCAAGGTGTTAAGCTGATTTGTAAACTCTCAAAGTATTGAGAACGTGTATGAGCCTAGACCTTTGAGGAAGAGGTATTAGGAAGAGCAGCCTCCCTTGGTTCAAGGTGTGAGCTTGTGAATGGAGTGTAACATCATGGTTGAGGTTGCTCCAAGGGTATTTGGAGCTGGTTACAAGACTCCTCAGGAATAGAAAGGTGTTTGAAAGGAAGACTTGTAGCTCACAAAGGTCCTTGACATTTGATGTTGGAGAAGAAAGGTTTGATGGAGGATCTAAAGGTGTTGGAATACATGCTTCCTTAGCGCATGTGGAGTGCTGAAAGGAGGGTTTGTGAGTGCAAGATTCCTTCGCACATGGTGCTTGTAAAGTAGGTCTTCATTTGCTTGTAAGTAGTACAAGTTGGTTGTTATAATAAAGCTACAGAGACTACCTAACCAAAAGACTTGGTGGGCTAGAATAGAGAACGTACAAAGCTGGGAACCTCTTGAAAAATTGTTTGTGCCTCTCTTCTCTTCTCTCGTCTTTGTGTGTGCTTAATCTAATCAATTATCACTTGTTTAGACGCTTAACTTTCTTAAGCTTGACTTTGTCGCAGTTAGAAGTTTAGTATTTATAAGTTCAGGGCCATCACTTTACTTGTATGGTTTGACTTTTTCACTAACACAAGTAGCTATTTGGAATAGAATGTATTGTATTTCACAAACATGTTAATGAGTTGGATTCATCTAATTGTAAATCACCTTGTGCATCTATTGTTTGCCTCTTGCTCATCTATTTGCTAGTCACGTGCTTAGCATGATTATCTACTTGTGATTATCCTTTCCTTATTCTTTCATTGTTTAAAATCATTTCTGCTATTTGTGTCCATTTCCTTAAGGATTGTGAGGATCTAATTATAATTCTAAGTGTATATAGTTAGCTCTCACTGACATTAGGTCATGGAACGTATGAAAATTATTATTACTAACATGTATTTGACCTCTTTCGCTGGAAATATAATCAAGGGCATGCAAGTCTAACCATTTTGTGCAAGAATTCTCCAAGCCTAAGAGTCCTGAAACTGAATGATAAAATAACTTAGGTACACTAAACCTTATTACATATGAAGGTACACAGAGCGAAAAGAAATATATGGAAAAAGGGTGTATGTAATGCAACATAGCCATCTTGGTTGTGCTTCACTTTTTTCCCACCTGTTGGATTCTATCCAACAGATGGAAAACAACTCCCGCCTAAATAGCCAAGATGGCTCTGTTTCTCCTAGGTGGCCATGCAGCACGGCTGTGTGCTTCTTCCTGCCCATCTTTGTAGGTATTGTCTCCATCAATTGCAGAGTATGATCGGCGGGGTGAAGGTAGGAGACATCGGCATGGGACAGACGTGAGGGGGCGGTCGTCGAGTCCACTTCTAGCAGAATCTATGACGATGTAGAATAACCAGAAGCTGTGCTAATTCCCTTCCTCTGTTTCTCCTGGGACACCGCGTAGCACAGCCGGCGGAATGAAGGTGGGAGGCATTGGTATGGTAGTTCGGTGAGGAGGCAGTCGCGGAGTTCACCGTTGGCATCACCTTGATTGACGTCGCCGACACCAGCTAAGTTAGCTGCGTTGCAGCTTTGTGGACTCCACCGACCACAGTTCCTTTGTTTCCCGCACACTCTATTTCCCACCGGCAACTTCACCGGACTCTCGGGCCATTTTGTAGCTAAGCTGGAGGTTAACCTTGTCGGCTGCTACAACGAGCTCAACATCAGCGCCTGCATAGTCATGTTCACCGACAGCTGGAAATCTCGATCAATGCCATCGCTGATGCATGCAGCCTGAACCTCCTGGTCATTTGCATTGTCAGAGGTCCCAACTCCAACGACTCTGGAACCAACCGGATTCTTCACCACACTATTGGGTTGCCAGACTTCTCACAAGAGGTCTAGTGTTGTACTCCATCATGATGTTCTGATCCTATGTGTTTTTAATTTGGTTGGTGGGTTTTCATTAAATATTTGATATTACATTTTTTGGTTGAGCCGACAGTGGTGAATCATCTAGAGGATGCGCATGAGCCGATTGATACGGCCATATCGACGGCTTTGAAGGAGAGCACGCTGTTGTGAAATAGTCGGACGCGGGCAAGGGAATCCCAAACCAAAAAAATAATTAGTTTGCTTTTGTTCTTCAATTTATATTCTGGAAAAATTTGGTCTAGATTTTCCTAGTAATTAGTTTCATAATTGTTTCGTTTAACTATTTTGTAGATCTGATGGAAGAAAATAGCAGCATTAGATATGCTGACGGGAAAAATGCCGGTAGTTCCATGGAAGATAATGAAGATCAAATACATGATTTGTGGTTGACTCAACATGGAATGCAAACTACTAAAGAAGACTGTGAGGAAATTGAAGAATTTGACAAGACTAGCGAAGATTTTGACAAAATAGAAAATGAAGGTGGAGCCATAAAAATATTCGAATGCTTTGAAAATATGACCCTTTGTTTGGGCATGGAATTCTCTTCAAAAAAGCTACATATGATTTTTACAACCATTATGCAAAAAGACATGGGATTAGCATTCAAAAGGGTGAGATTTATCCGTCAAGAAAGACGAATTGTATCACAGGTAAAAAATTTGCCTGCTCAACAAAAGGTCAAAAAGATATGAATGAAAAGAGGAAGATGAGGAGAGAAGTTAAAAGGCGTAGAAAGACTATAGAAAATTGCAAAGCTTTTATGGGAATACATCTAAGTAAGTGTGGGGTGTGGAAAGTAGAAGACTTTTTTGACATTCATAGTTATAACTCCTCAACTCCAACCAAAGTTGCAAAGCTAGGGTCTCATAGTCGTCTGTTTGAATCCTAAAAGAATATGATTGATTCACTGCATCAAATAGGAATGAGACCATCAGCCATCTCTAAAGTTTTGAATGTAACCTCCAATAGCATCAACATAAAGAGTGTAACGCATCAATTTTGCATCAACCATCTGAAAAGCACCCATAAGAATGATGTTGGGCGGCAATACTTAAGTGTTATCAAGTACTTTCAGGAGAAAAATGTGAAAGACAATGACTTCTTTTTTGAGACTGAATTTGATGAGCATGAAACGACGCAAAATGTTTTTTGGGCTGAGGGAGATCAAGGGCATCTTACTTGAACTTTGGTGATGTGATAGTGTTTGATGTAACTTATAAGACCAATGCATTCTTCATACCATTTGCTTCATTCACAGGTATTAATCGCCATAAGTAATCTACAATTTTTAGTTGTGAGACAAAGGCAACATTTATTAGGTTGTTCAAGACATGGTTAAAATGTATGTGGGGAAAAACACCTACATCAATTATCACATATCAACATGGTGCAATGTGAAAGTCTATTGCAACTATTTTTTCAAGTACCCATCACAGGTTTTGCTCATGACACATATCTAATAATGTCATGATTCATCTAAAATAGTTGAAGTCCAACCATAGTTAATTTGAGAAACTATATAATGATTGGATATATAGAAGTAATACAATCACTGAATTTAAGGATAAATGGAAGATTAGAAAAGAAAATTACAATTTGGACAAAGAAAGTTGGTTGTCCTCCATGTATGATGTTAGACACCATTGGATATCTATATACATGAGGGATAATTTCTTTGCAGGTATGACGTCAAGCCAAAGAAGCGAGAGCATGAACTCATTTTTTGATGGATTTGTGCATTCACAAACCCCACTGACTAATTTTGTGAAGCAGAATGGTAGAGCGTTACAATCCTGTAAATTTAACGAGGAACAAGAGGATTTTCATATTTTGAATTCTAAGCTTCTGCTATGTGGATATTCTCCTCTTAAGGCTAAAGTTGGGACTATGTACAGGAGATCAAGTTTTGATATTTTTAAAGATCAATTGAAAATGAGCCAAGGTTGCATTTACAAGAAAATCGGCGAGGAGGGTTCAATAATAAAATATGAACTTTTTTCACATGATGATGAAGCTAAAAAACATGTTATTGCCTACCAAACTTGTGGAGAAATGAATGTCAGTTGCAAGAAGTTTGAAAGTGAAGGAATTTTGTATATGCACATTTTGAATATGTTTCATAAGAAAAAAATTTTAAAAATTCCAAGTCAATATGTTCTATATCGTTGGACAATTAAAGATAGATATTGTTATTCAAGCTGGAGTGAGGATATCTGATGTGAAAATTATAACACAAGTGCACGTGCCGAATTAAGTAATAATAGCAATAAGAAAGTATTGTCCCACAAAGAATTTATTAATAGAAATTCTCAATTATCAAAACTAATTTAATTATTATACTTTAATGAAAACAAATTCAAAGAATGATTTAATTATGAATTAAGATTAAACTAATCTAACATGTAGTATTAATGAGATATTAACTTCATGACGACAAGCATAGGATTTTCAATTTTACCTAGTGCTCTATATGATTAAAGTTATAATTGCTACCCATGAATTGCACATTTGAATCATTAACTTTGGGATTTAATTATTCATGATAATCTCTCGATTCAATATAAATTTACCACTCACACCCAATTTCTATATCTCTATGAAATTATGTATGCAAAATGATACATTAAGTTATGTTCTTAACAATTACCGAATCACATATGAGTATATCTCTATCTCATATGTAAATCATACAAAATAGATGAACAAAGACTATTTTAATTAACGACAAATTTAATATTTCTATATTTAGATAAGATCAAATCTCTATATTTAACAATAGGTGGTCAGTCTAATGATATCATTAAGAACAGGATAAAATAGATGATCCAAAATACAATCACATAAATAAAAATTAATAATCTTTATTAAGTCATGCACTAGGTTTCATTGAAAATCCTAGAAAAGAATTTACTCCATAAAATATTTGATAAAACTCAAGAAATTCATATGTGATATAAAAGACATAATTTAATTACAAATAAACTAAATCAAAATAAAGAAAAACTCTTTTGGCGAAAGCTTCTTCTTTTTCTCATTCAACTTCTTCGTCTTCCTTCTCTCATCTTTCGTGCCGTCTCTTAGCCGTCTAATGTTGTTATTCTTTTTTTCTTCCTTTTCTCCTCTATTTTTTACACAAGAAGACGTCCCCTTATATAGAATTTCTCTATGTTTATCTGCAACTCTAAGGTTCTAGCATCAACATTCTTACTTGCCCATTAAACATCCTTATCATGAAGGACGCCTAATTCTCATCTTCAATGGCAAGGCATGCTTATCTCCAATTACCTTAAAACCTTATCTTTCAGAGTTAGTTGCAATCCAAACCTCCCGACATTTGGCTAAAGATAAGATTCAGATCCTTATCCAAATCATCTTAATCCTTATCGACATATCAGCAAATCCCTCCTTCGGCGCATTGTAATCACCCAAAACCTTCCCTTGGGGCTTCTAGTAAATTGCTCGCTCTAAATATCTGCATTCCTAGTATCGCTAGGATTAGTTATAATTTCACACTTAATTAATTCTGGATCGACTTCTAACTCTTATACCTTGATAGAACATCATCAATTAGCATTTTTTACCAAAATCACAATAATTTCTCACTTTATTAATAATATCTAATATACTTTTAAACTAATAAACTTGAAATAAAAATCATTCAAAACATGATAAAAACTCGATATAAAATGCAAAAAATAATAACTCTTTTACAGTGTTATCAATACCAACCTTGTTCACTCCTCCACAAATCCACTTGCCCCGTTACAAATATGAAGATTTAGGAATATGATTATTCGATTGCAAGATTTAGGAACAAGTTCATATGAGCAATATCATTTTGCATTATTACTTTTAAAAAATTTGGTTGAAAAGCTTGATGTCATTGAGAGTTCATCTTCATTGAAAGTACAAACAAGCAAAGAGTTTATTGAGAGGCAAGTTAGAACTTCAATGGAGGATATTCTCCAAATAGTAGTACGTAACCCCTCTTAGTTGCGTTCTAAAGGTCATTCTAAGAATAGTCAAAGATTGAAAACTAGATACGAAGTTGCTCAAGCTCAAATAAAAAGAAGGATGTGTAATCTTTGTAATGAGAGAGATCATTATTCTACAACATGTAAAAATATTTATAGCAATTGTAACAATGATTCAACCTATAGGATTTGTTGGGCTTATATAATGTATGGTTGTAGATGCTGGGAAATATTATCATTGTATTTTGTATGCATTTTATGGATTATAATCTTTTGTAATGTTATTGAATGACGATGATAATTTTTTATTTATTCATATTGTTTTTAATATCATATCTATGTCACTTGGAACACAACCCTAATAAATCATACCTTTTTTTTGTCTATTTCCATAATTAGAGTTTATCAAATTTTCATCAAATATTATCTAAGTAGGATCTTGATGGATTCGAACCACCGTCCCTCAAGCATTTTTTGAGTGCTCTGCAAATTTTGAGCTAAAGATTCACACCTATTTAATTCATTGAAAAACATAAGCTAGTGGTTTGACAACAATCATTTCTTAGTCAAGTCACATAAACAACACATTCAAAATTGAAAACAACACGTTCAGATAGAGAACCTTTTTCTAATTCTGGCATTAGAACTACATCTGTTTTTAGCAATACTAGCCTGTAATACTATGTTACTTTTGTAGACCCTAATCAGCAATACTAGTGTGTAACATCATACTTAAAGCAACATAAATTCTAATCTAAATACATTGCTAATTAATGGAAACTTTGATCATTGCTAGCACAATGCTGGAGGTTGATGGCATTGAGAGAAGGCCGAGGCTACTAGTCGCGGATTGGAAATTAAGAGGGGGCGTGGCGCTGTGGATGCTCCCCATCGTCTTGATGCTATGTTGCCTGCTCCACTATTTTTGCTCATAAATGTGGGGATGTGCTGCCATACAAAGTTTAAGAAAATCACATTTTTGCAGACCTTTTCGAGGTCAAATTGCCATATAAATCAAATACCCCAAAAGTATTCATGGCTAGTTGTGAAGTGATCAAGATGGCAATTAATGGGAAGGACAATATCTACTGAATAATGTAGTTAAGTTCACAAGTGATAGGAATCCCTACATTTCATTTAACCAATATCTACTGAATAATGTAACACATTTACAGTACCGGGACAATTCAACACCTGAGTTGTCTACAAACAACAATGCTCTTCTATGTGGCTCTGGCTTGATCCCTCTAGAACCAAGAATCCTCTGCTTGAATGTATTAAAATCATCCACCTGAAAGGTATTTAGTAATAAAAATCTTGAACAACACAAGCAAACCTTATGCCCAAACATATATAACCAGTAGGCAACTCAGTAAGCACCCACCACTGCATTGTAAGTAGGCAAATCAGTAAGCACCTCTAGCCTTGGACAGCATCAGGTTGGAATCCTTCATCCTTCATCTCATCATACACATCTTTCAACCGCAGCAAATTCTGCATATTGAAGTACTTGCAGCCATATAATGCCTCCCCTTTTATTATTCTGTTAAGTTTTGACATAATGCACTAATATGAACACATATACAATGAATGGAAAATTAGAAACTTCCAGCAGTAGTCATATTATAATGTAAAGGATGGCAATAACTGGTTAATAACAAGCGTGATGAAAATATCAGCCTGCTCTTTCTTCAAAAGTTCTTCATTGTATACACAATGTGGCTCGTAGTATAAACTCATCTGCCCTTGTTGAGACCTAACAAGATATCTGATACGCAACAAAAGACCAGTAAAACAAAAGTTGAAAATAGGATGGCTATGAAAAAACAATGAATGTCTTTTTTTTGGGTACTGGATATATGTCATTTTAGTAGTTATCCTTGCCATCTTTTAAAGAATGTTTTTAGAAATCATATGTCAGGTAATCATCCATTCTCTGGACGCTGCCATGGTGGACCAAGAACAGGACCTACTGTAGCCCGAATGGTGATTTTTGAATGGCCCTTGCCTTCAAGTTCCAGACTTTCTCCAGGTTCCAAATAGGTAATCTGATACACAAGCATTATTTCAGAATCTAAAACTGTATCATGTTGCAAACGTCAATGAAGAGAAGAAGCAGAACTTTCTCGTGAAATCAGTAGTGATGTAACTAAAGTAAGCCACAACTCTTTCTCTTATAGATTGATAGTATTGTCCATTGTAAAATGTATCAAAACTATTGTTTCTTGCATCACCAGACAGGGTACCTAGCTTTTGTCATTGTGAGTACTACTTACATTACTAAACAGAGGATCCAACATTGGCTTGGCTTGGGAGTTGACACCACTCTCAGACTTGGGAGCTTCTGAGATAGAGGCTTCGAAGTCCTTACATGACAATGATCATCAAGGCTTTGGGTGATCAGTAAACAATCTATCTCACGAAGATCAGCAATCTACAAAAAAACACCACAATGTCAACCAACCATGAAATTCCCAGAAGTACCCATAAAAAAATATACGATCAACACCTGAAAATTTTTCACAACCTTCTTGGCAGCACCATAGAGCCAAGGAACTCCAAAATCTAAATTACCCACGAGAATTGGATCCACTAGGATCTTAGTCCCATCAACGTCCACAACCAATTGTTCCCCTGCCCGAACAATCAAAAAACCTATTTCACAACCTCTAACATTCACATAAACAAAGAAGGGGGGAAGGAAGATCCAAAATTTATAGAGAGGACAAGATTGTCTTCCCCATTTTCCAATTTCTTCATCCAACAACTCAAACTCAACAAAAAGGACTACTCAGGCTGACATCTCACACAAGAGGATCAGGACAAAATAGAAACTCACCAATGAAATGGAGATGATGAGGAACGCAAAGCAATGGCGGCAAGAATTAGCGGGGACTAGTTGTGAGCAATGATCCTGTTTATAATGGAGTGGAAGCGATGCATGTCGTCGAAGTAGGCGAACTTCGTCGGCGGCGCGCCGTCGAAGTGGGTGGGGTCGTCGGCGGCGTCGAAATGAGATCGTAGCTTTGGAAGATGAGGTCAGTGGAGCCGAGCTCAACAATGCCGGCGGGGAGGGGGATGCAAACCAGGGTGAGGCGGGCTATAGGCTCCGGCTCGAAACATGGATGCCACCCGTCTTTGCGGATAACCCACACCGAGAGTCCGTCAAGAAGGTGGAGGTCGAGGCGGAGAGCAGTGGCCGGCGACGGAGATGTGGCAGCATGGCGGCAAAGGGGAGGGAGATGGAGAACTCATCACGAGTTTTTTTATCATTAGTTTTCTAATTATTTTCTTACTGTTAGATGTTTTTTCAACGGCTACATTCAAAATTCAAGCACAACTAAGGCTGCCACCTTTCCTCTAAATATATATACAATTTTAATAATTTTACCGATTCAAAATAAAAAATGATCAATTGAACTAGCTCAATTCAAAATTTTTTAAAAATTCAATTTAATTATAGATTCTGATTTTCACAATAAGAATAGGAGCCTAAGATTTAATATTTTGAATTAATTCAAGATCAAACTTGCAGTGTGGCCATATTATATAATATGTATACCTAATTTGGGAAGAATGCTTAAAATGGTAAAATTACCATTTTAACCCTCCAGCACTCCATGATTCCCCGTTTCTTCCATCCACTGACCATGGTTTTTTATGTTTTCTGATTGTCCATACACCGCCGTAGGGTGTCACCCGCGATGCCACAGCCACTAGTTGACTCGTCAGCCCGTTGGCTACCAACCTCGATCAGCTCGGATGCTGGCTACTTTGCTGTTCGCTGAAATATGTGGGCCAAATTGACCGCCTTGCACACGGCCGCCAATCGTGCATTGTCACTATTTTCCGGCGCCGTGACATGACCGTCGTGTCATGAAGAAACTAACGACATCGAACCCAACCTTAGTCACCGACGGGATCATCGTCTTTGTCGTGTTGATCGTTTCTGGCCGCTACCTTTGCCGGCCAATTTTGGTCGACTAATGATCTAATCGCTGGCGCCCTTGCTATCATTGTCACTGCCGTCGTTGACTTAACCTACCAGGACCCTCGCCGGACCTTATTGGTCACCAACCTATTGAGTTTCCCTCACCCATTCTCATTGAAAAACTCAATTGCTAGTTTTTGATTTTTCTGTTATCGCACTAAAAGTTGAGATTTGGTATAGCAATGTGTGATTTCGTCATTTGCTATAGAAGTTTAATGAGTTGGCCTCTAGAATTCTACTAATATTTTTCTATATAAAGGAGAATTCTAATATTCGAACAAAACAACATCCTCTTGAGAGCTTTTGAGCACATTTGGCTCATACACGGAGAGTTTGGAGAAGTATTCATCATCTCAAGTTGAAGTAGGGGTCGTCATCTAGGGTGTGAGGTAGATCTAATTTTCAATTGAGGTGTATGTTAGTTTTCTAAATTTCTCATATATTTGTATTCCCAAAAATTGTATTTTCAGATCTTGTTATTAGTCTGATTTGGGATTAGGAGAGTTTTTTTTCGATACTTGATTATAAGAAAAGTTGATCGAGTAGGTTGGTTTTATTTTCTTTAAATTGGGAGAAAAGTTTCCATCCATTTTTTTTCTTGGGGTCTCCTATCCATCTTATATTTGTTTTCATTTCATCTTGAGGGGAAATATTTTATGGGTTGTTTCCGCTGAAGTGTCTATTTCTCAACAAGTTGTATCAGAGCTTGGTTATCTTTGGTTCATTTGTTTATCTTGGTTTTGGGTCGTAACCTTTTGTGTCAAGATGTATGATGAGAAACATGTTAAGATGGTCGCCCTTAAAGGTAAGTCTAATTAGCATTACTCGAAGAATTTATATGATCCAATTCTTGGTCCTCCTGAGTCGACCAGTCCACCGTTGACTGCTACTCCGGCTGTGACTGATGAACGGACGGCTTCATCAAGTTCTAGTCCACTGGTGACTGATGAAGGGAAGAATCCTTTGATTTCTCCTCTACCTCCTGCTAAGGTTGAGTTGAGGGTCACCGTTGAATGGATCAAGATGGACAGAAAATGCATGGCCTTGATCAGACAATGGTTAGAACAGAATGTATATAACCATGTGACGGGAACAAAGACAGCTAAAGAGCTTTGGGATAAGCTCTTGTATATGTATGAGAGAGACACTCCTAAAAACCAAAATTTGCTGGTCAGAAGGTTGATGAATCTTTGGTATAAGGATGGGACAGAAATCAGCGACATCAATGAGATGCAAGGTATATTAACTCAATTATTTAGTTTGAATATGCCTCTTGATGATGCTTGGTAAGCTTGTCTATTATTGAATACTTTACTAGAGTCTTGGAAACCTCTAGTCATTTCTTTGAATAACTCTGACAAGCAGCTAACTTTTGATATGATCTCAAGTTGCCTTTTGAGTGAAGAAGTGAGAAGGAAAACACAACAGGTAACCTTCTCTAATTCCTCTCAATCTTTGGTTTCGGAATATAGTTCTCGGGGAAGATTAAAGAGTAGGAATCCAAGTGGAAGAGATAAAAGTAGATGAAGGTCTAAATCCAGAAACAAGACCTTCAAGTGTTTTTATTGTGCTAAAGTTGGTCATAAGAAACAGTACTGTTACAAATACAAGAAAGATCTAAGGAATGGTAAGGTGCTTGATAATAAAAGTGAAGATGATAAGGCTACCAATGTTGCAACAGAAGAAGATATAATAATCATACTCGATGAAGGAAATGATTGTTTGACAACTAATAATGATATTAGTTGGGTGATTGATTCTAGCGCATCGTTTCATGCTACCCCATGTAAAGATTTCTTCAACACCTATGTGGCAGCTGATCTAGGTGTGGTGAAGATTGGGCACCAATGGAACTTCGAAAATTGTTGGTCAAGGTGATGTGCACATTGTGACCAATTCTGGTTGCAAACTTGTTTTGAAAAATGTGCGTCATATTCCTGATTTAAAATTGAATTTGATGTCAACAGGTGTGCTAGATGATGAGGGCTATGTTTCATAATTTTCATATGACTTATGGAAATTGGTGAAAGGTTCTCTAGTAGTTGTTAAAGGGAAGAAGTGTGGTGGTCTTTATAGGACTACATCTAGTCTGGTTCATGGGGAGGTTAATGTTACCTCTACTACTCTCTCAGCTGATTTGTGGCATAGAAGGTTGGGACACATGAGTGAAAAGGGGCTAGAATTTTTTAAAAAGAAGAACTATCTTCCACAACTTGATCACAAAACACTAAGCTCTTGTGATCATTGTTTGGCTGGAAACAACGTAGGGCTTCTTTTGTATCTACTAGCAAAAGAAAGACACAAATACTTGAACTTGTACATACTAATGTATGTGGCCCAATGGAGATAAAGTCTTTTGGTGAAGCCTCTTATTTTGTCACTTTTATTGATGATGCTTCAAGGAAGGTATGGTGTTACTGTTTGAAGAATAAAAGTGATGTGTTTAATACTTTCAAATAATTTCATGTTCTTGTAGAGAGAGAAACAGGGAAGACTTTGAAATGTTTGAGAAGTGATAATGGAGGTGAGTATTGTTCTAATGAGTTTCAGGTTTATTGTGACAAACATGACATTCGGCATGAGAAAATTTTTCCCTATACTCTACAATTGAATGGAGTGGTTGACAGAATGAACAGAATAATTCAAGAAAGGGTTAGGTGTATGCTTTCTACAGTAAAATTACCTAAAGAATTTTGGGCTGAAGCTGTTTGTACTGCTTGTTATTTAATTAACAGGTCTCCTACACTTGCTTTAGAAGGAGATGTTCCAGAAAAAGTTTGGACTGGTAGGGTGGTAAAATACACTCATCTAAGGGTGTTTGGTTGTAAAGCCTTTGTACATATGCCAAAGGAATTAAGGTCTAAGCTTGATGCTAAGACATTTGAATGCATATTTCTTGGTTATGGGGATAAAAAGTTTGGTTTCAGACTTTGGGATCCTAAGGAGAAGAAGATTGTTCGAAGCCCTGATGTAGTGTTTCGATAGAATCAGTTTCTAGAAGACTTTGGGAATGAAACTACTACCCAAAGTGATACCCAGGATTATGTTGTGAAGGTTAAGACTCCATCTGCTCCTCCAAAGGTTGTAGAGGATATTGTTCAAGATGTAGCTGAACAGATTGATGAAGAAGTCAGAGATGACATTCCTATTTCTTTGCCTCGTGACGGTGAAGGTGAGGATAATGGCATTTCTAATGATATAGTTTCTGATGTTGTTGATGAGCAGGTACATGATAGTGATCGGGTTGTTGATCAAGGGGAGGCTGATGCTACTAGAACAAAATTTGGTAGAATTGTTACTCATCACAATCATCTAGACAACTGATAGTAACATTGATACATACAGAGGGGTGAGTGAAAATACTTACGTGGAACTCTCTACCATGTCTAATATATCTGGGTTATAGAAAAAGAAACTGAGTCTCGTCAAAATCTAGTCACACTGATCAGGAATTCTCACTAGGTAGTATCACATCCTCACATGTGGTATCTAACATCGGATAAACTAAGGAAATCCACTCGACTAAGAAAGATCTGCTACATAGGTATGTCACTCTGATCTCTGGTAAGGTTATGGTATCATATAAGTGGTAGGGGAGATAAAATACCTATGTAGCATACTAGGTGGCCAAAATATCGGTAGGTCTATGGATTTGTCTCTAAGTCACCATGATTCACTATGCCACAGGTGATCAGTCTGTGGAACAGTTAATCAATTACGTATCTCAGAAACGGCTCTTACGCGGCTCTAATTCAATCAGCTAACAGTAGGCACGTGTTTCTCAATACTGTACTAGTCACGCACTTCTAGACGGGCGGGGTTCAAACGACCCAAAGAACCACTGTCTCCCCTCGAGTCTACGGGGACTCATATGAGGTTCAACACGTATCTCGTCTGCTCTTCAATGGTGTGTGACCTGCCGTCCCATACTGATTTGTAGTACTAATCTTGACTCACATGACTACTACTGTTGTCGTAGACTCTCAAACAAGGCTATCAATCAAGATGAACATACATTGGTATCGCTCCATCTGTTCAGCATGGCTTGTTCTGTCTGAAGTCCCTATTTGCATCGTCCTCAAGCTGGGGTGAGGTCCGTTATCGTAAGATCGATCTACCAACACCGACTTGTACTGTAAACTCTAATCAGTACCATGAAGGTACTTTTATACTCAGGGCAAGGCTCAATCCTATATCTCAAGGTAAGGACCTAATCATGTTGGCGAAGCATAAAGGAATTATTATCTCTCTAAAGAGCACTCCTTTGCTAAACCCTCTATATATGTCCCATAATCTAACATGAGTCTAACTCCTCACGCTAGCTGACCAATTCCCAAATAGGTAAAACTACGTGTGTCACCACCTACTAACCATCCTAATCTACGTATGGCGGTTGCTGCTCATGAATGCCTATCAGGCTATCTTAATAATCTGGTCACTGTGGATGTCCCATCTGGACATCGTACTATCATGTTCTAACTCTATCCATGAATATCCCTATGAGACTGTCACTAATAGTGTCTAATTTCATTATCTTGCAATATACACCAAACCCAAGGGGTGTCAGTTACAAGAGAGCTCGTGAACTCGGATCCTATGTAATCTCATCAAAATAACCTCTGCTTTGCTAACTCCCCTCTATTCTGCTGATACCACTATAGCTATGTCTTTTTCCTCGCTTCGACGTCTAACTGATCTGCTCGGTCGGTGGATGAGCAAGAAAAGGACGGCGGTAGTGCATCTCGTTCGGCAATCATGCACTCGGTCGGCAGTTGTGCCACTCGATCAGAGGTTGTGCACTCAGTCAGCGGT
>JAVDBV010086274.1:0-22586 GCA_032619315.1 Piper longum | reverse complement strand
GTACAGTGGCGGGTGATATGGAAGGTGTGAGGGCGTAAGCGCTGTATGTATGTATGATTATGTTTATGAGCCGTGCATGCGAGCCGGCATTTGTTTAAGTATGTTTGCTTACTGCCCTGTGTGAGGCATTCTTGAAGTTTCATATGTTTTCGTGGGTAATAGAATACCCATTTGCCAGATTGTATTAGTTATTTTTCGGACCAGTAACATTCGTTACTGACGGTTTTCTTATAATATATGTAGGTCTCGCAAATCCATTATCGACTTCGGCGGAAGGACAGATAAATCCTACACACACTTGAGCTCAACATAAGATTTCCTTTCTTGCATTTATTTATATTTGATGTATTTTGATGTTTATTTAACAATGTCTTCCATTCTCATGACACCAAGAGGGTTATTTCGATCTATTTAATGGATTGAGTCTCGCTGACTAATAATATTAAACATGTCTCGACTCGATCGTAATATTTCTGATCTGGTTCTTAAGTGAACCGAAATTGGGGTGTTACAAGAACAGAGTATAAATCAGAGATAAGTCATAAGCGAACCTGGTAGAAGCTCCAAGTGTGGTTGCGCCTAGGCGGCAAGCTCCTACTTTGTACCTACACATCAAAACTAAATACTAACGCCCGTTCATGATGCATCACACATCCTATAGCATACATACATCAACCATGCATCAATCAACACATCAATAATAATCAAGATCATTCTCCTACTCTACATTGCATTAGATTACAATAGTTATTTAATCGACTTAATTAATCACTTAACATTCATTTTAATATTACACAATCATACATTCTATATTTTTATTAACATAAAAATACATAACACATCAGTCACTCAATCATACTATCATAGCATGCTGTGCTAATAAATATTAACTCTAAATAATTAAATTAAATAAATTATACCTCTCGCGTCGTCGACAATAAGCGACGGCTAGGGTTTCGTCACGTGTGTCGGAGCTCGAATTCAGTGCTCAGTGGCGTCCGACGTTCGATTAGGTTCAATTGGATGAACTCGGCAGAAAACAAGGCAATTCCGATCTTCTGGCAAGTTCGGTGGTTTTCCAGCGGGTTCCGACGGTTTTCCGGCGACTGTCACGACGGGACAATTGGGGGTAACGGTCGGCACCGTCTCGGCGAGCTCGTTCCAATGCTAGTGACGACACGGCCAACTTTGGCGGTGATGGCCATTGGCGGCGGCACCAAATCTGGCCAGTGCGGTGGGTCACTCCAATTGGGCCCACGGCCGGCATCGGCGACGGTGTTGGGTATGGGGGAAACGTTGATGAGGTCGAGGAGGTGGTCGTCGGCATCACAGTGGCGGCGGCACAGCCCGGGCGGCGGGGATTGGTCTCCGAGAACAATGGCGGCATCGCGGCTGACTCTGACGTCGCGGCGGCCCAATCGTGGACGGTGATGGTCGGGGCGGCATGGCAACGGCACTACGCGGCGAGGTGGCGTCGATCGGTGGCAGGCCGACGTCGGCGATGGCGGTGGTGGCGACCCAAGGTGGCGGCAAGGGTTTGGGGGTGAGGGAGTGTTGGGGTTTGGGGGAGAAAAACACTACGATGGCAATCTTGTAAATAAGTATTGACTCAATTCCTACTCGAGTTAAAATAATGACAAGCTCGTAATAAATCCTAAAACAAATCCAAAAAAATTGGGACAAATCCCATAATACGAGCCAAACACCACAACATCCAAATGACATGCTCTATAACTAATAACCCACCATAACTACCCAATAATGTGTCCTAATGCATTAATCGGCTTAAAACTATTTCTACGATAAATCAATAAAAAGAAAAATTACTGCATACTTTCATATATTCTGATAACTCATCTCACATCATCTCTTCGATATTATCATCATATATTTAGGTATACGTGACTCTCATCGCTCATAACTCACGCTAGTCTGGACTCAGCATGCGGTCTATGAATTGACTCGACTTGAACCGACGGTTGAACCGACTGGTTCGCTGTAATAAAACCCTAACTTGAGTCGCAGGTTTTACATGTCTAGACTTGTGGTTCAAAGGGTATTGAAGGTGACTGCCTAAGAGTACTCGGCCTTCGTGCTCAAGGTCAAGAAAAATATGGAGGATGTAGAGGGCTGAGATGAACGAGAATGAATTGATGCAAGAAGCGATAAATGAAATGGCCGAGGCAAGAGAATGATATGGAAAGGGGATGTTGTCGACCCGAGGGCGACGACTCCTATTTATGCCCTTTTGAGACTTTCTTGAGGAAGTATATGATGTTTTTTTTATTCAACAGGAGGGTTAGCTCTCCTGTGTCAATTTGATATTAGTTATTTTCTGGGCCAGTAACACTTGTTACTGATGGTTTTCTTATATATATGTAGGTGAGGATCACGATGATTGAGAGCTGTTCGGACCATGGAGGAGCAGTACAGAATCGTGCGCACATATATTTTTAGCGTTGGGACAATGCATTGTTTAAGTTTGGGGGGGAGTTTATTTTACTTGTTGTTAAAAAAAAGGAGTTGCTAGTAGTGTTCTTCTTTATTTCATGCAAATCATCCAACTTATTAATTTGTTCGATGATAGAAGTGTGCATTATGTTTGTTTATTTGATAATATAATATGAAGAAATTCTATGGGTGTTTTTATTGTGAATTTTGTTGCGAATATTTTTTTCCCGATATAATTTTTATGTAACTCCCAACTTTGATTTTGATGATGCTTAGATGATGTTTATGTATTTATTAATACAATTGAAGAAAGTGATCTAGAATTCTAGTAAAGATTTTCTTGAGGTGAAATCATAGGTGAATTGTCATGATAGAGATGATTTAGGTTAGTTTGTTAACCCAGTCCTCTCAATCTACCCATTATTTATCCTTATTTCAACCAATTTTGAGCCTTAAAGTTAACCTTTCTCCTTGTTGTCCTTTAATAATAATAAACGTAGCCTTATTTCATTTTATTTATCTTGGTTTATCATTTGTCCTAACCTAAAACCTTAGTGATTGACCTTTTCCAAGGTTGGAATGAATTTTTTGTTAAATAAGAATGATATTTTTGGGGATGGAGTTTATTTGAAAACACAAAAAAAATGTGAAGTGATAAAAAAAAGAAAAACAATTCGTGAAAAAAAAATTTATGGTTATTTTATTGATTATGTATGTCTTTGGAAGCATAATGTGGATGGATGAAATTGTTGGTGGAAAGGAGTTTAATTAATTTGTTTTAAGCTTGGAAAGAGTCTTGAGATAGGGTTTATTGCTTTTAACCTTGATATCAATTTCAGCCTTTAGCTTAGCCCCATTACAGCCTATAAAATCCTATTGATTTTGATTGACAAGTTTCTTATATTAGTGGAGAGAAAATTAATACATGAACTTATGGAGAATTTGATTTAATTGTAATAAATGATGGTATAAGCTGATTCTAATCTCATTTGAATGATAAGTTTGGGAGTTGTATTCATTTCATGTTGGGAATTATGTTTGCACCTTTATTTTACAATTAAATATCTTGTGAATTTTAGAATGTTATTATTTGATTTTAAGGAAGAATATTTGTACGCTAATGAGAAGTTATAAATTGATTTGTTGGATGGGTTGTATGCATTGGAGAAGTGAGTTGAGTCTAGTTTAGGTTTTGTTTGGGACAAGCAAATATTCAAGTTTGGGGGTTTGATAACTCTGTAAAAGAGTTATTATTCTTTGCATTTCATTTTAGCTTTTGTCATGTTACGAGTTGTTTTTACTTTAGTTTTATTAGTTTAAGAGTCTATTATTTATTATTAATAATGCAAGAAATCATTTTGATTTTGGTGTAAAGAGTGCTAATTAATGTTATTTTATTAAGGTACAAGAGTTAGAAGACGATCCGAAACAAATTTGGAGAGAAATCAGGCGAAAAAATAAATTCCGGAAGGGCCCGGTTACTGTTCATCAGCCCCGTTCCTATTCAACTCGGTCGCTACAATAAGAACGACCCGTGCACTGTAGCGACCCGGGTATTGTACCGATCCGGGTATTGTTGCATGGTGGGCCCATTTGAAATCTTTGGCTGGATCATTTATAAACTAAATCAGGGTTTTATAGAGGAAAAACAAAAAAAAATATAACAACTCTTGACGGCTGAGAGACGGTGCAAAAGAAAGAAGGAAGACGAAGAAGTTGGATCAAAAGAAGAAGATGCTTTCTCCAAAAGAGTTTTTCTTACTCTGATTTTTTTTTTGTTATTAATGATGTCTTTTATATCACATATAAATTTCTTGTGTTTATTTGAATATTTTATGGAGTAAATTCTTTTTTATGATTTTTAACGAAACTTAGTGCCTTGATTGATTTAGAGATTTAATCTTGTCTAGAGATAGAAAGATTAAATTTGTCATTAAATAAAATATTTTTTGTTCATTTATTTTAGGTGATTCACATATGAGATAGAGATATACTCATATGTCTTGGGTAACTGTGAAGGGCAGAACTTAATGTATCATTTTGTATACGCAATTTCATAGAGATATAAAAGTTGGGTGCGAATGATAAGTTTATGGTGAATCTAAGAGATGTTATAAATAATTAATTCCCGTGGTTAATGATTTCAATGTACAATTCAAAGGTTAAAGTTATAACTTTAATAATATAGAGCATTAAGTGAAATTAAAAATCATAGGTTTGTCGTCTTGAAATCAATTTATCATTTAAATATTGCAGTTTTAGATTAATTTAGTCGTAATTCATAATTTAATCACTCTTTGAATTTGTTTACATTTAAGTATAATTAATTAAATTAGTTTTGGTAATTGATAATTTCTATAACTAATTCCTCGTAGGACGATACTTTCTTATCACTTTTATTACTTGATTCGACACGTGCACTTGCGTTATAATTTCCACATCAATTTTCTTTAATATAAGAGTTTTCTCTTATAGCCAGTACTATATTAGTTATTTTTTTTACCAGTAACACACGTTACTGACATTTTTTAATAATATACGTAAGTGATGATCACGAGTAAGATGAGTCAGCTTGGACTGAGGAGTAGTGATATCTCTTGCACGCACGCACATGCACCGACCGAATATTTATTTTGACTATTTTAATTGTGTTATTATGAACAATGAAATACTTATGATGAAGATTGGGGTAAATAAAAATGAATAATGATATTATGTTTTGAAATACATATAAGTGTGTAAGTCGAATGATAAAAGTGAAATGTGAATAGAATGAACAAGTGGGTCCAGACCCAAATGTCATGAATGTTTTGAGGTGATAGAATTAAATGTGTATGTAAAAAATATAGTACGTATACATGTCTATTTTATTCTTTTTAAATTTTTAATAATTTTATTGCAATTGTTGTTGGTGTGTAAAATGGCTTTCGTACCATTTATATAGTAGCATGTTAGGTTTATTTTTGTGCATCCATCCATGCATAATGATAGCCATCTTCCATCTCTAGACGCCAAGAGTAGATCCATAGGGTTGGTTTCAGGTTAGTTGACCAAACCGGGACAAGTGACATTCCTGTTCAGTTCTCGAGTGTGAACCGGTTTGGGGGGTTAGAATTTATGGTATTAGAGCATACTCTCGGTCAATTAAGTTTGAAGATACTATTATAGGTAATGTGTGTGCAGGACTACTTTGAGTCTAGCTGCATAATTGTGCATTCAGGACTTTATCACAAATATGTGGAATTGGTCTTTGTTCAGCTGATAGGTCAATTCTATGAATTTTTAACATGATATCAGATTGTTTACTTAGTTAGATGTGAGCAGGGCATGTTGTAGTTCTAGCAGAGGTAGAATGGATATAAGATCCCATCTTGTCCCAGATTGAAATGTCAGCAGGTGCTAGCAGGAACTTAGAGATCACCAGTTCTTTCTATTTCATAAGAGATTTGGATGAATCAAGGAATCCACATGTTCGGTCAGCTGAGTTTGAATTGGATGTTGACCAGGTGTGTCTTTTACATGTCATCAAATTAGTCATGCTTCTATGGAACATGTGTTCATTGTGGGAAGGAGTTTTAAAAAAAATAGTAGGGAGCTTGAAGTACGGAGATACTAGAAAGTTAGTTGGCACATGAAATGGATCAGCAAGTGCCTTGGACAAATCCTTAGAAAGGAAGGAAAGTGACTTTCAAACATTTAGACAAGGACCCATGAGTCTAGCAAAACACTTAGATTCAGAGCATCGGAAAGATTCGCACCAGATTTAGCCCCAATGAAACAACGAAGAGTTGAGCTCTTTAATGAAGGACTACACTGTGAGATTTGTCTAGCACTGATTGACAAGAGATTTGCCACACTTGGGGATGTGGTGCGAGCTAGAAGCAAAGTTGAACGAATATTGGTTGCTCGACCCCACAGAAACCATGATTAGAGACATCAAGACCCTCAACAATATCATTCAAAGGGGACACAACAGAGACATGGGATAGATGCTCCTACTGCAATGAGAGCCATGGATGGACTAGTTCAGGAGAACAAATGCCAAACATGTCAAAACTGTGGACGTCATCACAGAGGAATATGTAGAGCGGGTATAGATGCATGCATCAGATGTGGTCAACAAGACATCGGGTAGTAGAATGTTTGACTGCTCAGCACCAATAGCCAGCCCTTCCAACACCGCCATAGAGACTAATGCTTCTAGCTCCCCCATTACAATAGTAAAGAGGCCAGTAGAACCAAGGATAGAGACAAACATGCAATGGTAAGTAGTCACCATGACGGCAACAAGGGGGTCAGAATCAGAGAGGAATGATGGCTGCCATGACAAGACAAAAATAGCCTGGCTTGGATCAGAGAGAAATACGGATAACACCACTAGTAGGATCATCCACTTCAGCACCACCATGGGTAGTGAGGATGGACACATGCACAATTTCTGAAGCACTCGAGGATACGGCAAATGTGACACGTGTCCACGCATCTTGTTTCAGATTTGAGGCTTAGTATATAGCTATGAGAGTGAAGCCTCCTTAATTTAAAATTTTGAGGACAAAATATCTATAAGGGATGGAATATTGTAAAACTTGTGATTTTTTATAGTTTTAACCGGTCGGTTTGACCATTATTTTTAGTCAGGTTAATTTCAGAACACATGTACCAAGCCAAGACTGGTCATGTGTTATAAACCATGAGAGTCATATGCGCCCAAGTATATGATGAGAACGTTAGTAAGACAACAACAGAATAAGTTATCAGAATATATGAGAGTACGCTAGATTTTTCTTTATTTAATTTAATTAGATTGTAGAATTATTTTAGGCCGATTAACGCATTAGGACGCATTATAGGCAGTTTGAGTGGGTTATTAGTTATAGAGCATGCCACTATAATGTTATGTGTATTATGTTTTACAGGATTTTTTCCTATTTTTCTTGATTTTTTATAACTATTATGAGTTAGTATTATTTTTCTAAATTTAGAATCGAGTCAAGTTTTAATTACAAGACGACCATTCATTTTTTCTCCCCGACTATTCATTTTTCTTGCCGACCATTTGTTTTTCTCCCCAACCATTCATTTTTCTCACCAACCATTCGTTTTTATCACTGCCCACTTATTTTCTTCCCCCTAAAATCTATTTATTCTAAATCCCCAACACTTTCTCCATCCTGTCGCCACTATCCTCCTCACCCAACTTTCTTCTTCTTTTTCTTCCTTCTCTTTTTCCCCACTTATCCTCACTCGAGTCGGCAACAACCTTGTTTCCATCACCACATGACAAACGATCAGGTATAGAAATTTATCTCATATTATTTGATTTTTAATGATTTTGGTGTGATTGTAAATAGGTGTTGGTTTAAATTTAAATGCATGTTAACAGATGATAATAATGGATAGAGTTTGAAATTAAATGCATGTAGATAGATGTTGTCTTGTATGGATTGGTGAGGAGTATAGCATACATGCATTATACTGGGTCTTAGTTTTTAGCCTTGTTGTGTAGGTATGGAGTAGGAGCTTGTCGCTTAGGCGCTTGGACATGATTGGAGCTTCTTCTAGCTGATCATACAGTTCAGGATGCTACTGGGTGGCTCCTCACTAGGTGCCTTTCAGGGAGTTTGCGAGAAGAATACGAATGTTTTCTTTCCTAAGAAAGTTTGCTCTTCTAGCCAGTTTGATATTAGTTATTTTTTTGGACAAGTAATACTCGTTAATGACATTTTTTTTATAATATATATAAGTGATGATCATGAGTAAGATGAGTTAGCTTGGACAGAGGAGTAGTGATACCTCTTGCACGCACACATATGCACTGACCAAATATTTGTTTTGACTGTTTTAATTGTGTTATTATGAACAATGAAATACTTATGATGAAGATTGGGGTAAATAAAAATGGATAACGATATTATGATTTGAAATAGATATAAGTGTGCAAGTTGAATGATAAAAGTGAAATGCGAATAGAATGAACAAGTGGGTAAAGACCCAAATGTCATGAATGTTTTGAGATGATGGAATTAAATGTGTATGTAAAAAATATTACGTATACATGACTATTTCATTTTTAAATTTTTTTAATAATTTTATTGCAATTGTTGTTGGTGTGTAAAATGGTTTTCATGTCATTTATGTAGTAGCATGTTAGGTTTATTTTTGTGCATCCATCCATGCATAGCGATAGCCATCTTCCATCTCGAGACGCCGAGAGTAAATCCATAGGGTTGGGTTTGGATTAGTTGACCTAACCGGGACAAGCAGCATCCCGGTTTGGTTCTCGAGTGTGAACCAGATTTGGGGTGTTATAGGGATTGACGGACAGGAGGACGAGGAACGTGATGGCAGTGATGACCGATTAGGTCTGGCCGTTGGATTGCCGAAAAGACATGAAATCGCTACCAGATTCAGAGACGCCGACGGCGATGATTGTGGCTGCGGCGGTGGTCATGGGTGGTCTCAAAATGAAGTTCTTTGCAAGATGTTGCTTTTGGGGTTGTCTGCTTCGTCGGAGGACAGTTGCCTGTGCTGAAAAATTGCCCGAAAGGGTGGCGGTAGCGATAAAAATTGACAACAAGAACACCATCGCCGGTAGCAATCGTGGGTATGGACTGATAGTTGGCTATGAGGTGGTTACAGTTATACCGCGCTGGTGGCTGGGGGTGAGCCGGAGACTCGTCGGCGGCAAACCAAAGTGGTGGTGGCGGTAATGGTAGAAAACTCCAAAAATCGTTGGAAATATTTGAAATATCAATTGGTGAAAATTAGGGTTGACATGGAAGTCTTAGATCTTGCCATATGGCATGATTTAAACGTCCGATAACTCGTGGTCTAGTGGGACCCACCTATGGGTATATGCAATATACGTATGGACAGAAAGCTCGAATCGAGACCGTCAAAAGTCGAAACTAACTTTCCTAAAAGTAATTCTATAGGCAAGAATTGAGGCAATAAGGCTAAATGGGTTTTGAACCATGAGCTCGATCAAGCTGGGCCCATGTGGGCACAATCGAGTGATCCGAAATTCCTATGCTGCATGCAAATGACTCCAAAAATTCCAAATTGATACTAAATGCTGCAACAACCTAGATCTTGGCCTAAAACCTTGGCTAACTAATAAAAAAAATCATTTGTATACCTCGTATATACACTGATAACTCATGTTCTAATTTATCATGACTGGAAATATCATTTGCAAATCACGCATACTCAACCTCCATAACATGCTCATATGACCATCTGAACTCATACTCATAGTTTGAAAACTGGTCTGGCTCGAGCTCATTCAGACTAACTTGATACTACCCCGAACAGGGAAAAATTACAATAAGGTAAAACCCTAATCTGAAATTCACAACCTCTCCTCCTTATAAAAATTTTATCATCAAAATTTCTCACATTAATAGCTATCAGAGAAGTCAATTGAAGATGCCACCTTGTTAGCAAACTAGTAGCTCTCCCCTGAATGCTTGTTGGAAACAGCCCAAATAGACCAACATGATGCTAAAACTTTGACCACTGACTATGCTCGCTAGCTCCTTAATAATATGATTGGGCAGACTATACGTGATCAAATCATCTAGTGAAACATGTCATACATGTTGGAATCATCAAACTAGATTGACCACACATGCTCTAATCATCTCATCGGACTAGCTCCTAGGGTCACTGCAAACTATGGGAACTAAAACGCAGTGACTTCAGTGGGAAAAACATAGGTTGATCCCAAAGGGGTCTACTGGGTAGTGTAGCAGGTACTCTAGAGTACTGCAAGGTACTAGTATGAACTACATCTAGAAAAACTATATTGGTGCGAGATATGTGGCCTAACATCTACCCATGTCTATCTGATCCCCATTGATGCGATAGGCCAACTTTGTGTACCCTGAGGGTACTCTACTCCAGATCCTATGGCTATACTATGGTGACCTAGGAGTCCTACTAGCATATGGTGGACTCTAGTACCAAATAAAGGTATACGGTAATGAGTTGTATAGCTCAATTTTGCTAGTTTAGGTCAAACACTCACATGTCCCTGTAAGAGGAACTAAATTACTCACTAGGTCCTAGCTAACTCGGTCCCAAGTCAAATATCTCACTCTGTTCCATAATGAAAAAAAGATAACTATTATGACTCTACTGCATGTTATGGCTATCGTAACTATCTATACAACCACTAACTGCTGCTGAAGGGGGATCAATGATGGAATGATGGCAAGAACACCTGTACATGTACTGTGTGTCTCAAGGAGTATGAAAGTATATTCTGCATGGAACTATGGAGCCTGCATCTGGTCTATGGCACATGCATTGGTTAATGTCTACTCATCTTAACTATCTGGAAAATAGATAGTAGGATTGATATATTTAGAAGGGTAACTGTAAAAATACTCAAGTGAAGGCTAGGTTCTGTCTAATATATTTGGTCACATGGAAAGAGATAGGATATCTCATGGAAACTAGTCTCACTCCTCTAGGAGTCACATGGTTTGACATCAGGTGTGCTGGGAGAGCACACTTAGCTGAGAAAATTCTACTAGGTCTGTATATCACTCTATCTATGGTGATGTGAGGATCTCCGAGTCATAATGGTAATGGAGATATTTCGTATAGGATATTGGGTGGCTTAAAAATATGGGTAGGTCCATGGACATGTCTCTAAGATCATCGTGATTGGACTTTGCCATAGGTAGTCAGCCTATGAAATAGCCAATCAATGATAAGCCCAAGAGATGGCTCCTAAGTATCTATAGTTCAATCAGCTAATAGTAGGCATGTGTTTCTCGATACCGTACTAGTCACGTACATCTAAACGGATGGGGTTCAAACGACCCAAAGAATTACGATCTTACCTCGAGTCTACAGGGACTCATAATGAGGTTTGACACGTGTCTCATCCACTCTTCAGTGGTGTGTGACCTGCCATCCTATATCGATTTGTAGCACTAATCTTGACTTAGATGACTACAACCGATGTTGTAGACTCTCAAGCAAAGCTGTCAATTAAGATGAGCATACATTGGTGTTCCTCTATTTGGTTAGCATAGTCTGATCTGATTGAAGTCCCTATCTTCATTGCTCCCAAGCTTGAGTGAATTTGTTTCTTCGAGACTGGTTTGCTATCAGTTACCTACACTGTAAATCCTAAATAGTACTACTATGTTTCAAGGTAAGAACCTAATTGTGCTGGGGATGAACAAGGAAATCAATCTTTCCCTGAAGGTCACTCCCTCACTAAACCCATCATCTATTTCAAAATTCTAATATGAGTCAAACTCCTCTAACTGGTTGAGCTTACACTGCATGTTTGACCATCAACTAATCATCTGATCTATACAACATGGCTATAATGCATACATCAGCTGTCTTGCTGACTGAACAATCTAACCATTATGGCCATCCAAACTCGAGGTCACATTGTCCTATTCTCGAACTTTGTACACATACATCCCTAAAAGACTCACTAACACTATCTTGCAATATACATCTGACCCAAGGTTGTCAGGTCATGGCAATGGTATACAAGATGGCTCGTGAAGTCAATTATGTGACTTAACATCCAAATGATTCTAATGCACCTAACTTTCTTATGTCCAGCTGATGTTACAGTAACTATATCTTATCCTCAATTTCTGACCCTACTCTGCTTTGAATTATGACATGTGGTCTCTGTGAAATACTAAGAACATCCTCAAGTAGTTGTCTTCCTATAGGGTGAGGTAACTACTTGCCCCTTATTTCCACTATAACTACTCTACTCGGTCAATGGTAGTGTAATATACGAACAGTGGTTGTTCATCACAGACAGCAATAGTGTACATTAGATCGATGGTGGTGCATCATGGTCAGTGGTTGGGCAACTTTGACAGTGGTTGTGTATTATGGACGGTGGTTGTGGTACTCGAACAGTGGTTGTGTAACTCAGACAACAGTTGTGCTTCCATCTATTGAAGATCTGATCTTGATCATGTACATCGTCAACCCATTATTGTCTCTATCATGTTCATCTCCATGTGTCTATCTCCTGAGAGGTAGCTACTATTAACTTGGCTCAGGTTATCCAACCATGCGTGTCTGATCCAAAGGGGTCTAGATCATAGTGGTGACACGTACAATGAAAAGATAATATTAAGCACACACTGGTCTCGTCAAAAGTAGCTGCTTATAGTTCTACTCAGGCTTTCCAACTAGGTGTGTCTGATTTGGAGGGGTACAGATCATGCTGACGGCTCGTATAAGGACAACCAATATTGATTCTACACTTATCTCATGGAATCTGGAGTGATTGCTCCCATAAAAGCTAACTGCCTCTCACTAGAAATCACTGATCTAGCCCTAGCAGATCGAGTAAAAATTCGGTCAACCTTCTAAATCTGTGGTCAATGGTAATCTCACTCATCCTTAGTGTGTTCATGACTCTTGTTGAAGAGTACCCAACAATATTCTTCGAACAGACATTCACTTGTGAAAGAGGGGGGGGGGGGGAGACAGAGAGAGAGAGAGAGGGAGGCAGTGAAGTATCTATAAGATTGTAGATCCACCTCGCTACTTATCCTCATCCACTATTATCTCCTAGAAGTGGTCCATCTCCAGTTATTTGTCCAGACTCTCATTTGTGCTGCAAGTACTTCTGTGGCTCTACCTACATAACTACATCCTTCATCTATAGGGATCTGTCTGAATGTCCAAGTTCTCCAAACTAGGCCTCAAACTATGCCTAATGGATTTATCTAGGGCACATGGTGACCAACTCATGCACCAACTAACTTTGTTAGTGTCTCCATAATTCAAACTCCTTGTATGTGTCATCTCTAATAACTTCATCTCACCATTTACACCATGTCCCAAAGGACTGATGTGGTGACATACAAAAGACAGGCAAGTGCTCTAGTGTGGTCACCAAAATTCTAGGTATTCTTGCTCACCATCCAACTCAACCTCAACTAACTGAGGATCTGGACAGCCTTATGTCATCCAAATCTCAGGCATGAAAAAGGAAAGAGTGTCTCGGAGCTTATATGGGTATTCCAGTAAGATCCCGGAATCTACTAAAATTATGATCTCATATCTATCTCATAACTTCTCAAACCATTAACACTAAAGCAAGTACTACTAAGGTATGACTTAGCACACAATTTGAAATCTTAAGAAAATACCTGTCGACTTGTCTAAGGACAACTCCACACACTTTGCTCAAGACAAAAGTCTTCCATCCTCATCGACTAAGACATGGCTCTATACCGAACTGTAACACCCCGATTACGGTTCACCTCAGAACTGAATCAGAATGTTATGATCGAGTTGAGTCATATATAAAGTTGTTGGTCAGTAAAACTCGATCGAAATATACATAAAAGTAAGAAAGAAAATATACATTGTTAAATATACATTAAAATATATCAAATATACATAAAAGTAAGAAAGAAAATATCTGCAGTGAACTCAAGTATGTGTAGCTTTTATCTGTCCTCCCACCAAAGTCGACTCAATATTGCAAGACCTACAAATATAATATGAAAACATCAGCAATGAATGTTATTAGTCCGAAATATAACTAGTACAAACTGGCAAATGAGTATTCCATTAGTCACAAAAACTTATGAAGCTTCAGAATTGCCTCACACTAGGCGGTAAGCAAACATACTTAAACAAGTGCTGGCTCGCATGCATGGTTAATATTCATATACATACATACAACGTTTACGCCCTCACATCCTCCATATTACACACACTACGGTACTCGAGTGGCAAATGGAACGATTAAGTTAGCGCCACAAATTCCGGAAATGTATTGCATCATGCAATACCCTCATACACCGCACAACCTCAGGGTTTGAAGGAGTACTAGTGTAGTGCATACATATCTCTATACTCTCACTCTCTTATCCGTGAAATTGGTTAGAATGCACATACTTATATAATAGGTATAGAGAAGAGGCTTATATAAAATATTTATGGAGCTTTAAATCAAAAAGCAACTAGGTATCTCATCCTTGTAGTTTTATTAAACATGTATAGAAAACACAGCTAAATGGTCCGACATCAGACTGATAAACCGTTGATGTCGTCCTACGGCTAAAACTTGGTTAAACTCGACACACAATGAGTCAAGTAGAGATCAAGAAAAAGGAGAGTCCTATGGACCTGTGATCTAAGCTTGAAGCGCATCGACACATATACGGCGAGCTCTGATTCAATAACCTATATCTAAATCCAATACTAAGTAAAATACTAACATATCTATATGATGCATACTTATAGTAGGTGCTCATATCATTGATACATCCTAATAAAGAAAACGGTGCTAACAAGCCTACAACTAAACACCTACCACACAAATCAAGATCTAATAATAATAAATAATAAATAATTAAATAAACAAATAAATATACTCATAGATAATTAGGTAAATAACAAATACATGAACATAAATAATACTCTAATCAAAAAATAATAATATAGTTATACTATATAAATACACCACTAAACATGAGTAGATATTATATATACTTTTGTTAGTGAACATATAAATAATTAAATAAATAACCGAATACTTAATTAAATAAATTATAAATAAATAAATAAATAAATGACTAATATTAATTAATCATTAAGAATAATAATATAAATATCAAATAAACGAGCATATGACTAAATACGTATAAATAATAACATGAGTAAGAAAATAATTAATAATTAATCAATTAATTAAATAATTGAATATAAACATGAAAAAATAATAATATAAATGAATAAATACATTATTAGTAATAATAATTAGTCACATAATCATTCATCATAGTCAACAAATATATAAATAATAAGAAATGAATAATCATGAAAAAATAAATAAATAAATAAAATAATTAATAATTCAATACAATAAACATAAATGAGACTAATATTAATAATTAAATATGTCATTATTTATAATAAATAATTATATAAACATGCGTTATAATGAATAAATATATGAATAATAATAATAATAATTAAATAAATAAATAAATAAAGTAATAAATAAAGAAGATTAATCATAACATAAAAATATGCTAAATCGTGTGAATATACAACTAAACTAATATAGAGGTTCAGGAATTACCAAAAACGGTTAGAAAATGACCTAGCCGTACCATACTAAGCTGAACCAGACTAAACCGAATGGATTGAACGAACCTAGTCTGGGTTAATTAGAAAATGGGCTAGGTTGACTGGGCGAACCAGAACTGGACTAGCGGATTTGGACATGGGTTGGTGGGCTGGTGAACAAGATCAGTCAGGCGAACGTGCAAGGGTAAACAGGTCGGGCTGAGGGCCGCCGTTGGCCATCGCCGAAAAAGCTAACGGTAGCGCAGATGGGGACGATGCTGGTCGGGATTGATGGAGGAGAGGACGGGGAACATGATGACGATGACGAGCGGCAAGGTCCAGCCATCGGTTGGCAAGAAAGATGTAGAATCGCTGCTCAATGCAGCGACTTCGATGGTAGTGATTGCTACCACGACAGTGGTCGTGGGTGGTCTCAAAATGAAGATCTTGGCAAGATGAAGCTTTTGTGGTTGCTGGCTTTTCGAAAGGATAGTCATCGACACCATAAAATGGCCCAAAAGGGTGGTGGCGGTGGCAAAAATTGATAGCAAGAACACCGTTCCTGACAATGACTGTGGCGGTGTCAGTGGCAATAGTGGGTATGGACTGATAGTGAGCTACGATGTGGTCAGAGTCGTATCGATCAAGTAGCTAGGGGCGAGGCAGAAACTCACTAGTAGTAAGCCAAAGTGATGGCGGCGATAATGTTTGAAAACTCCAAAAATCAATGGAAATATTTAAAATGTCAATGGGAGAATACTAGGGTTGACATGGACGGCTCAAATATTGCCATCTGAACGTCCGATAACTCTTGTTCTAGTGGGACCCACCTATGGGTATATGCAATATACATATGGAAGCAAATCTCGGATCAAGTCCGTCCAAAGTCAACACTGACTCAAGTCCTAAAAGTGACTATATAGGCAAGATCGATGCAAGTAGGCTAAATTGGCCTCGAACCCTAACTCAATCAAGCTGGGCCCACAAGGGCGCCATCCAATGATCCGAAATTCCTCCGCTACATGCAAATGAAATGCCCAGAAAATCCCAAACAGATACTAAACGCTGCAACGGCCTAGATGTAAGCCGAAAACTCTGGCTAACGCCTAAAATGGATAACTCGTGATCTACTATATCATAACTAGAACTATCATTTGCATGTTGGGAATACTCAACCTCCATAGCATGCTCATGCTGTCATATGGGCTCATACTCATAGTCTGAAAACCAGTCTGGCTTGAGCTTGTTCGACTCAACTCGATATTTCCCCGAACGGGGAAAAATTACAATTAGGTAAAACCCTAGCCCGAAGTTAGGGTTTTATATATGGTTTAATATCTATCATCTTTGTTGCTAGTTATGTGATGTATGTTGAAAAAAGAAGGTAATGCAAGGACTGGCTTATTCCTTTTATCTTTTCACTTGAGCTAATTAATTTGTTTATTTTTTTATAATGAGATTCATCATAGTCCTTTACAATAGGGAAGGAAAATACTGAAACCTTCAATATGGTTATCTTTCATAAGTTATAGAAAGTGAAGCTAAAGATCAGGATCAAGGCTAAATAGACAAAGGCTTGTTGCATAGAGACTTTTGGTGACAAGAAATTCACGCTGGGTGCCAAAATAACAATGGATGCTGACAAGGGCAGGACTAGGCTGAGTGGTGAGGAGGAAAACTTGTCTGAAAAACTGTCGGTAGGAAGAGGATGAGATGTTGAGAGGCGAGGGATTGTAGTGTGGGATGAGAACAATTTTTATAAGCCCCCTTCAAATGATGGGGATTAGGGCCTGGGGATGAAGAGGGAGATTATTCCTCATCATCTTGATGATGTGGCTTTATCAACATAATAAATTGGATAGATGTAACACCCTGATTTGGTTCACTTGAGAACCGAATAAGAAGTGTTACGATCAAGTCGAGTCGAGTCAGGTCTAAAGTCGTAATCTATAAGACTCGATCAACAATATAGATTGAAATAACCTGATTGGCATCTTGAGAATGGGAGAAATTACTAAATATATATTAAAACACATCTAATATAAATAAAAGTAACAAAGAAAATAACTACGTTGACCTCAAGTGTGTATAGCATTTATCTTTCCTCCCACCAAAGCCGACTCAGAATCACAAGACCTATATATATAATATGAAAAGTGTCACTAATGAGTGTTAATAGTCTAAAAATAACTAAATAATCAAACTACCACATGAAAGATGACACATGTTAAATAAAATCAATCGTGTATTCTTCTGTGTTAAAATTACTCAAAAGGCCCTGATCAAGAGTTGTAAACCTCATCTTGAACAACATCACATTCTTACATGTCTTACGCTTAGAATTTTCATACTATCCCAGGAAATCCATTGGACTAAGGCCCTCCTACATCCTCCGTATAAGTCCTGGCCCTGAACACTGAGGGTGAGTACTCTCAGGTAATAACCTTTAGTACCCTTCTAAACCATATATCTGGACATGCGCTGTACTAAGCAGTACCGTTAAACCTCCACGTTTGTCTGGATGTGGGGAAACTGAAAATGCGGAGTTATTAAGATCCATTGGAAATGGAACAAACCTCTCACTAATTCAGAGCCAGCATGTGCACCGTCTCATGGTACATGCAAGTCGGTTTCACCATTCCTCATCTCACTAAAAATTCGGTAAAATCATATATAAGCTTGGGAAGGGATTTATGCAATAGGCCCAAAGGCAACTTGCTGTAAAACAGTGACTCGAGTCAGAGTTTTACCTTAGCAAACTAATAGATTTAGCCATCAGTTCAAGTTGAGCTAGTTTCATGACAGGCGTGCTAAGCTGAGGCCGGCCTTGCATTATGAGTGATGAGGGTCAAGTGTACCCAATTATATGATGATAGCGTCAGAAAAATGATGAAAAATGAGTTATTAAAGCATATGACAATATACAATATTTTTAAATATATTTGATCGTAGAATTTTTTTTAGGCCAAATACTGCATTAGGTAGTGTTACTTAGCAATGTGGGTGTGTTATTAGTTATTGAACATGTCATTTTCATGTTATTAACTGTATTCTATTTTATGGGATTAGTTTTTTTATTTATAAGGAGTTAGTTATTATTTTTTATTCAAGTCGGATTACAAGATTACCACCAAAACCTTCCCCTCACTGCTTTCACCTTCTCCCAAATCACCGCCTCAACGCTACCTCATTTCTTGCCCTTGATGCCACCTCCAACTACTGCTCGGCTGCCGATCGACTTTGCCGGAGCTCCGCTGTGCCATCCCCCACCATTCCAGCAGCTGCTCAGCCTCCACGACATACCGAAGCCACGCACTCGTGCCACATGCTTGAGCCACAGTCGTGCCGATCTTTCACCACCGGCCATGGCGCTTTACCTTCATCGTCGCCTCTCTGTTTGACCCTAGGCACTTTCGCCCTCCTTGTGTGCCACCGTCGAGATTGGCCAAGGGCCACTTTCATTCAAATAGGTTTTATTTATTGTATTTTATTTTATTCTTTTGATTTTTTCCCCTTTCGGTCAAATAAGGTTCTACCACAGGTTGAACCCCTTCACCTTAGGTTGGTAGTGGCTTGGGTCTATGTGGTAGTCTGACATGGCGCATAAGGGTAGAGTTTTAGTTGAGAGTTGAAAAGAAGAGAAGACTTTATCTCCCCACGTTGTTGGTGGAAGATTTTTGGGATTTGGAGTTATTAGTGTGATTTGACACCCATTCGAAAAAACTTAATAGTCGGTTTTTTACTTTACGTTATTACAATAATATTTAGTGTTTAATATATTTATGTGTGATTACGTTCTTTTATATAAAAGTTTAATATCACGACTTTATTAAATCCACATATATTCTTTTATATAAAAGAGAATTATGTTGATGTTAAATAAAACATCATCTTAATATTTTGTGAGTATATTTAGCTCATAAAAGAAGGGCTTTACAGAAGTTAATTAAGTAACTTAAGGGAAAATATTTCCTTTAAGTTGATTCCGCTATATCATGTATTATACAACATTTCCCCCCTCTAGTATTGTCTCTTCCTTGTTGGGAGCCTCTCCATCTTTTCTCGCATATGGGTACACCTTTCCTCTTCCTCTCGCATCCATAAACAGTGTATGTATTTTTTTTCATTTTGGGTTTGATTATAAGTTATTAAATACTAATTAATTCATAATGAAATCAAATTGACTTGAATTAAATCAAGTGATGATATTAGTTATAATTAATCATATGGTTATTATCTTATGTTTATTGGTGAAAGCATGCTTTGTATTATATATAGATAACAAAACTATTTTTGTTATTAATAATGTTAGTGATGCTGATTTATGTATATAGTTATCTTTTAAATTCATGATCACGTGGGATAATTATTCGTATAATAATAAATAAGTATATTGTGATTTCATTTAAGATATGTATATTAATTAAATTAGATAATGTTAATAAATATTAGAGCTGATTATGATTCATATGTGTTTGTTAATGGTTATAGTTAATTAATTAATGTTAATTAGTTAATGGATATATGCAATCATGGGTTATTAATTATTAATTGAATCACAAGTATAATTAATCAATGTTGGTTATAAATTCATGTGAATGAGCATATTATTAATGTTTATTGAATATTTTACCAGTTAAAATGAGATTGGTATTAAATTATCGTTCAGTGTTTACAATCATTTATATTTATGATGTCACTACTAAAATATAAAAATAAGAACCTTATGTGATTGTATTGGTAAATTAAGGTATGAATTATTAGAATAAAATAGTATAATAATTGTAAGTGTTGAATCATAATATCAAGCTTAGAATAATTAAAGTTTAAACCTTTATCAAGTTAAGTAATTTAAAATAATCTCACAAGTGATCTCCTTCAAATTTTAATAAAAGCTATATCAAATAATTGGATATGACGATCTAACTAATCCTAGGATAACTACTTAGAGTTTGTGAAAAGATAATAAATTATTATTAATAAATATCTAAGCTATTATTGATGGAAAAAGTTAACTCTTATTTCTTAATATGAATTAAAGTGTGATATTAATTAAAAGTCTAAATGATAACCTGTAAAACCCCTTTTCGGGTTAGGGTTTTACCCGATTTGAGTTTTGCCCTATTCGGGTTAGTATCGAGTTGGTTCGAGCGAGATCGAGCCAAACTAGTTTCAGATTATGAGTATGGGCCTAGATGGACGTATGAGCATGTTATAGTGGCTGATTATGCCAGACATGCAGATAATAAGATCATGCGTTATCAGTGTATACTCAGGTATACGGATTTGTTTGCATATGTTAGATAGGATTTTAGGCCTAGATTTAGGCCGTTGCGGCGTTTAGTGTCCGTTTGGGATTTTATAGGTACATCATTTGCATGCATCATAGAAATTTTAGATCACTCGATTTATGCCCCTCTGGGCCCAGTTTCATTGAGTTTAGTGTTCGAGGCCCATTTAGCCTTCTTACCTCGACTGTCTCCTATAGAGTAAATTTCAGGACTTGAGTCAGTTTCGAGTTCGGACAGTCTCGATCCGAACATGCTGCCATATCTATAGTGCGTGTACCCATAGGTGGGCCCCACTAGGCCATGAGTTATCAGGCTTCCAGATCGTGCAACGTGGCAAGATCTGAGACATCCAACCATCTTTATCTTCACCAATTGGTTTCCAAGTTTTCCATGATTTTGAAATTTTCACTCATACGCCGCCGCCACTTCGGCTCGCCGCCGGCGAGTCTCCGCCTAGCCCCCGGCCACCTCACCTACACCCCCATGACCGCCTCGCCGCCGGCTTTCCAACCACCCACACAGCTTCTCCTCACTTGGATCTACATTTTGAGACAACCCATGACGACCACCATGGCCGCGATCGCCGCCGGCAACGTCGCCTCACCCGACGGCGACACCACACTTTTCCGGCCGTTTTCCGGCCGACGAGCTGCCATATTCCTCCGATCGCCACCACCATGACCTTCCTTGTCGTCCCCTCTGTAAATCCCGACTGGCAGTCACCCCACCCGTGCCTCCGTCGGCGTTCTCCGGCGACGGGCACCGCCGCGTGTGTTCGACCCGATTACCCGCCCGTGGTCCGCCTGCTTGTGACCGTGTCCGCCTACCCGTGATCATGTCCGTTGATCGCGACCACATCCGCCTGGGCATGTCCGAGCCTGTCTTCCCTGTCCAGGTCCGCCTAGCGAACCCAACCCATTTCCAATTAACCCAGACCGGGTTGGTTCAGCTCCTATGGTTTTGTCTTGTTCAGCTCGGTTCTATCCGGTTCATCTTAATTTCAGCCCGTTGTCGTCCATTCTTGCACCGTTTTCGGTAATTCAAGAACCAGTACATTAGTTTAGATTCATATTCACAATGTTTAACATGATTGCCAGTTATGATAAATTTTCTTTAATTATTATTTTATTTAATTAATTATTCATTTAATACTTTTTCTTTATTTGTTATTATTCATCTTATATGTTTATTATATAAGATGAATATTTACATGATTACTTGTTATTATTAATATTTTATTTACTTATGAATATCAGTCTTATTATGGTCACTATATTTTATTTATTTATTTAATTATTAATTAATTAAATTATTTATTTATTTATTTCTTATGTATATGTTATTATTTATTTGTATTTAATTATGTATTCTTGTGTTGTATGACTGATGTTATTGTTATTTATGATTAATGAATATTAACTATTTATCATTAGTTAATATTATTTATCATTAGCATATTATTTATGTTCATGATTATTTGTTTATTATTTATCTAATTATCCATGAGTATAGTTTCTTGTATATTTATTAATTGTTATTTAGTATTACTATGTCTCAATTTGCGTGCCAAGTGTTTAATTATAAGTTTGGTAGCATTTTTTCCTTTATTAAGATGTATTGATGATATGAGCACACACCACGAGCATGCATCATATATAGACATTAGTTTTTACTTAGGATACTTAGGAGTGGGTTCCAATGTAGGCTTCGGAGTCCGAGCTCGCCGTAGATGTGCAGATACGCTTGGAGCTTGGA
>JAVDBV010086272.1:0-17874 GCA_032619315.1 Piper longum | reverse complement strand
TGAGTCCAATCCACCATGTCCGTAATTGGCTGGCGAGTCCAATCCGCCATGTCTAATTTATTGGCTGAAGAGTCAGTTCATCATGTCCATTAGTTGGCTAGCGAGTCCAATCCGCCATGTCTATCTATTGGCTGATAGGTCAGTCCATCATGTCCATTATCGGCTGGCGAGTCCAATCTACGAAGTCCGTTATCGGCTGGTGAGTCCAATCCACCATGTCCAATTTATTATATTATGGGCTGTCAGGTCCATTCTGACATGTCCATTACCGGCTGGCGAGTTCAATCCGCCATGTCCATTATCAGATTATGTAGGGCGCAGCCCGTGTCGGGCTGAGTCATTTCCTTTATTCCGGTTGCACTTAGAGCATTATGGTCGAATCTGGGCTCAGGCCGACCATGCTGTCCAAAAGGAAAAATACAACATTTTAAATAATTATACGGATCTGGTTAGCTTGTACGTAATCCCGCAACTGGACCACAATTCTAATCTAAACGAGAACGTAAAATTATACATGAGTATAATTTTATTCGTGTAAGAATGCATGCAACTAAATGATTAATATCTCTATCTTTATATCAATTCGTCAATTTAATAAATATAATAATAATTAAATAATTAACTAAAATAATAAGTAAAGAAATTTATCATAACATCTAATCATGTTAAGCTATGTGAATATGCATGTAAACTAATGTAAAGGCTTTCGAATTACCAAAAACGGTTGAGAAATGGGAGAATACGAGCTGAACCAACCCGAACCAAGTTGAACTAGGCCAACCCGAATGGTCTGAACCAACCCGACTGGAAAATGGGTTGGGTTGGCTGGGCGACCTGAAGTGGACATGGTCTAGCGGCTAGCGGACTTGGACCATCTAGGTGGACGCGGACGTAAACATGCGGATGCAAAAACGGGCAGACGGACCAGAAATCAGTCGTGGGTAAACGGGTCGGGAAGAGCGCCGCCGCTTCCTGTACCGAAAAAATGCCGACGACGGCGTGGCTCGTGGCGCCGTCAGTCACGATCGAAAGAGCACTTGACGGCAGAGGTGCTGGTGGTAACAATCGGTAGAGTCCGACCACGGCCTAGCAGGAAATTGGCCTAAACAGTGATTTGTCGCCGTCATTGGTGGCAGCGTCGCCGGCGGCGATCACGGCCATGGCGATGGTCGTGGGTGGTCTCAAAATGTAGATATAGATAAGTATAAGCCATTGGGGTGGTCGGACCGGCCGGTGGTGACTCGCCGGCGCCGGAAAACTACCTAAACAGAGGCGGCGACAGTGTAAACTAGCCTTAAAAACTTTGCCGTAGGCGATGACTGCAGTGGCGCCGGTGGTCGTGAAAGTTACAACTGGAAAGCTGGCCACGGGGTGGTCATTGGGGTGCTGGTCCGGTGGCGGGGAACGAGGCAGAGACTGGCCGGCGGTGAGTCGAAGTGGCAGCATGGTTAACACAAATCATGACGCAAGCAAGGACGAAGATACCCAAGTGAAAAAGAAGCCGGTTCCGGAAGAGGAAGAAGAAAATGAGAATGATGCCCCCTCTTTATTTATATAATGAAATGATGGCCAGAGTTTTCTAAAAAATACCCCAACACTCGTATTTCATTTAACCGGGTAACCAGGTAAAGATTAAAATATAATATTTAACCAGGTAGTGGGTAAATAATTTAAATGGAAATACTGATTAATTTTTTTCAATGTCTGATCCTACCCTATCGTTTTTTTTTTTTTTGGGTCTTTACAGGAAAGCTTAGCCCAAGGTATATTAGAAGCATACCATATTCTATGTTGAGGAAGTATATTCCAGAACCATCTCATATTATCAGTTATGAAGAGATTGAATTGTAGCCGATCTTGCCATATGAGGAGTAGGCATTGCGTATTCTTGACTATCAAGAAAAGAAGCTCCATAATAAGGTAGTGAAATTGGTTCGGGTATAATGGAGCTGTAGAGGTGTCAAGTAATCCACTTGGGAATTAGAAGATGAGTTGAAGAAGAGTCATCTTGGCTTGTTTGAGGTTACGGCTTTAGGTTGAAGTATTTTTTTTGTTGCTTGTCGTGCGGTGTGTTTGTGGGTCGCGTTGTTCTTGGTTCCTTGGAAAAATTTCGAGGACGAAATTTTAGGAAATGTTATCAAATCCATGCCTTCGGCTTAGGATTTTATTCATCGTCCAATTTGGTTTGGTTCGGTTTGGCTTTTGGCTTTCGGTACTAGGAAGTGTTGGTGTTGCTCATGCTTTGGTTTGGAAGACTTTGACTCATGTGGTTGCCTGTTATTGTGGTTTTGGCTAGTGTGTATTGTTGGTGTGTTTTAGAAGTAATTAATATGGTTGCATTATAGGGGTCATTTTGAAGGGATTTAGTTATTCATATAGTGTCAAGTTACTAAATACCTAAATTGATATGACCTTTAGTTTTGTATTAATTTGTACTCCAATCATCATTTAAAGCTTTCTTTAGTTGTGTACTGCTACAAAAATCATGAAACTTATTTAAGTACAATGTAGTTAGAGCTATAAAGATGTCTTGAGCCATGTCACATTAATAGACCATCCACATGGTGGGTTATGTTTATTAATTGTACATACATTCATGTTATCTATTCAGTTTTTTATACGAATATTCATTGTTTTTTTTTTGTTTCCTTATCTTTTCAATTTCTTATGAAAAAATTTGTCCTCATAAACACATTTTCAAATTCTAAATCATATTACTATCATCTTTTCACATTTTGTTGAGTTTTTCCCACATCGTTATCAGTGCTGGAGTTCGCTAAAATTTGTCATCGAAGTTGGTTGCACATCAAAGTACCCATACAAACCAAATTTTGAAGTGCATATTTATGTCATCAAATTTACAATGAGTCATTATCCTTTTAAGTATGTCATTGTTTAATATTCTTCTTTTCTCTTGTATTTGATGAAATTCTATAACTTTTGACTAGATCTAGAACCTTGATCTTGTATACATACAGTTTGTCTAAAACTTTTATTTTGGTAACTATTCCACTGCTGTTTTGTTATTTATCTTTTTTTTACTCATTCATGTCATATTTTTATTTCATTTATTTTTGTGTGTTGTAAGTCACAAATATAGATAATAAATAATTTAAATTAATCTTATCTTATTTGACCATGAATTCTCATGCATACATTATATAGATTGTGTTAGAAGTTGAGTTCCGTTTGTTAATAGGTATAGCATGGTTTGAGCTCGCCGAAAGATTATTTGGACCTTGGAGACCAGGTTCATTAGGACTCGCTTCTTATTTTACGGTTATCTGTGGGGTGGTTTGTTTTATAACGTAGGATGAGTTAAGTAGTGGTTTTATCATAACCTACTTAATTCGGGTCATTTAGACATCGTATTTAATAGCTCTCAAGGTTAAGATCCCTTAAGTTGTTTTCGAAAATCAAAATATCCAACTAAGTTGCCTTCTTTCTAGAGGACTATTATAATTATTCCCTACCTAAGCTTATTATTATAATATTATGTTTTTGCAATTTTGGTAGTGGGGAGGTATGTTGGAGATTGTTTTTGGTAGGTCTCACTTTGAGGGGTAAATCCCAAGGTGCAACCTATTGAAGAGCCCAATTGTTTCATTGCCAATGGGATCGACACAATGCTCTATTTTATTCTTGCTGTATTTTCACCCTTGTGTCTATGAGCTTCTCATACCCAGAGAGGCATAGGGATTATGGGTACCACATTTTGAAGCATTTGTCATGGCTGTAGTGTACTTGGCTTGCCTTTAGAGCTCTGAGGAGTGGTGCACGGTGGAATTGGAGAGGATTGGAGAAAGGATGTTGCCTAATCATCTGTGGGTCACACATCGATATAGTTTCCTTTGGGTATTGTGTGATTTTTCTATGGTGTGCTATCTAGTTTTGTTTTATTTTCTATGAACTATTGAGTTCATATGTCAATTTTCTATAATATTTATTTTATTTTCGGACTAGTAACTTGTTACTAACATTTTTCTTTTAAATATTTATGTAGATGGTATACCTAGGGTGTCTCTAGCAGATGCAGGAGGATGTTAGAGGCTTCACATGTACACATGCTCCTCTTGCGATGTTGTTATGATGTTTTGTGTTGTTTTTTCTTATTTTATTTTGCTATCAAACATCTTTTACTTTTGACTAAGTATAATGATGTAATAACCCCATATTTTGAGAACTTAAATTTTCAGTAATTTAAAATATTTTGGATAATATTTGTGTTTCCTTTGTTTTTGTGTCTGTTGTGGTTGTGGGTAATGGTTGTCTTCCTTCTAAGACTCCAAATACGTTTAGATCTTAGGGTGGTGCGCATGTGTGGTCTTCCATATAATTGGGTTAAGATAAATCAATGTTAAATAATATAACATGTCAGTTTAGTTCAAGAATAAACCAAGCATGAGATGTTACACCAAGGATCTAGACACCAAAACTTGAGATATCCTAATAAACTAAAAAATCACACAATATCTGAATCATTATTGAAATAATTTGATCTAGTAATGAACTTAGACCTTGTCTCCCATTTAGTATGCCTCATCATTTCTATGTAACTGACTTAGACCAGCACCTCATGCCTAGCCTAACAGATTTTCCTAGAGGCATCGAACCAATGGTGAGCTATCCTTCAAAGCTCCTCCCCATGGACTATAACGACTAATTACTCTTATGTTGTCATTTTACATCCATTCACTAATAATCAAGTGAGAGCCTTGTTCCTATGTCTATTACAATGCATGGTGAAGATATGACAACACTAGTGCCAAATATGGTTGCATGTATAGAAGAGCAAAAAGCGGAAATTGAGAAAGAAAACTTAGTGGCCATAGTTGGAAGGCAAAAATTTCCCCTAGCACAGTCATTGACAAGGTGGTCCACATCACAAGATGAAGGGAGATCATCCAATTTGATCCATGCTGACCATCTGACTATGAAGACTGATAAGATTCCCCATCAAATGATGATATTATTATTATGGTACCGTGTCGAGAAAAATTTCTCACTTTCATACCTTTGTGTGAAGATGATGTCATAATTTCTACATATTTTGTGGGTGCTATAGTTCATGATGACCTATCAATGGAAGACTTGTCTCTTACACCTCTGCCTTGGGAATTTAGTTGGCATACATAGTCCTACATTCCTCAAGGAGGGATAGCCCAATGGAGCAATGAGACCTCCTTGATCTCCTCTGAGCTTACGCTGATTGCTCTGCATTGTCACATAACGAGATGTCAGGACTCTCTCAAATGTCGATTATTGTCTAGGCAGAAAGAAAGTTCAGCCTTGTGGTAGAGTTTGTGATTGCCGTGGAGATTGAAAAATTGAAGGTGACAAAATTCATTCGAGAAGTGCAATAGCCATGGTGAATTGCAAAAATTGTACTTGAAAAAAAAGAAGAATGGTCATTTACATGTATGTGTTGATTTTGGCGATTTTATCAAAACATGTCCAAAAGACGCCTTCCCTTTGCCACTCCCCAACTTATTGTTGAATAATGTCATTGGTTGCCAGATGTAATTGTTCATGGATGGGTTCAGTGGTTACAACCAGATCCCCATGGCACCAGAAGATGTAGAAAAGATGACCTTCTATACACCCATTGGGATATACTACAACACTGTCACGTCATTTGGGTTCAAAAATGCAGGGGCACATAGCAACAAGAAATAGAAAATATCTTCTTTGACATGTTACACAAAAGCATGGAGGTTTATGTCGATGACATCATTGTTAAATCAGATCATAGAAAGAACTATTGTACCACATTAGAGCGAGACCTACATCATTGCGAGGTCTATAATTTAAAATTGGATCCATGCAAGTGCGCGTTTGGGCACCTATGTCCAGTTCCTTGGTTTCCTTGTTCATGAAAGGGGTAGCAGGATAGACTTGGCATAGCTCGAGGTCATTTCTTGCATGAATCGTCTACCTCCTTGAAGTAGCTGCAAAGCTTTTTGGGAAAGTCAACAATATTCGGTGCTTCATCCCAAACCTGCCAAGAAACATTATGTCTATTACACGGCTGATGAAAAAAGAAGAAAAGTTTCAGTGGAATGAAGAGTACAATTGAGCATTCGAAGAAGTTAAAAGGCTCACCTTCAACCACCCACATTGTTATCTCCTCAAGCCACATGACCTCTCTTCCTTTACATCTCTCATACTAAATCTACACCTCACTCAAGTAGATGATTTGAGGATATATGCGCGGGGTTAGAAGTGGGGTGGGGGTGGGGTGTAGGAAGGGCGGTGAGCAAGGGGTGTTCAAACCTTTGGCGTCCTAATAAGGGAGGATGTACTAGGTTTTCAGGATATGGGGTGTGCAACTCTCACTGCAGCAATAAGTGAAGTAGCTTCTAGGGTGTGGGTGTGTTGTGTGTAATAATATTAATTGTACGTCATTTTGTATAAAAAAAATAAATTAAACAAGATGAGATATCCTCCAGAGGAGATTTCAAACATTCCATATGCCAATCAATCGAATTTGGTGTATAAATTTTGAAAATTCATAGATATTATATCGAAAGATTACAAAATTGCATATTTGTGGTCAATTTTCTTGAATGTGATTGGTACCTATAATCACCAAAATCTCCGTTAACACTAATTATTTCACATTTATATATGAGATGGGTGGCGACTAATATAAATGTAGGTTCCTATGTCTAAAGTGGCTAATTATTTTAGAATGAAGCTTATGGACCATTTTCACTTAGCATCAGAGCAAACCCATTCAGGGGTTGTGTGACATGCCTCATTAGCGCCCACATGTCTATTATTTGTAGTGAGACATAATTTGTGCAGCCCATCTATAGTGTCCACTTGCTGTGTCACGTATGCCTAACACGTGCGAGGGTGTGTTAACATCATTGTCCCACAGAGATGGGTCGTGACTAATATAAATATGGGCTCAGGTTTTGTAAAATGTTTAGTTAATTTGGAGTTAAACTCATAGACCTATTTTCACTATCTCCACCCACTGGAAGAGTTTTCAATTCGAACAAAACATGTCAGTCAGTCATCATTCTCCCTTATCATTACCTAAATAAAATACTGCAAACCATTTTTCCTATACAACACTTGACCAAGTATTTTGTTTGTTCAAAAATCAAAATTACCTTAAAATCCAAATACCCTCATTTTCGTTCATGTTTTATACGAAATTCTTGATTGGGTTAGGTTTAGTTACGTGAAATGTGACCCTTTGAGACCAAATTTCAAATCAAATAATAATAATAATAATAATAATAATAATAATAACTAAATATCTTAAGCGATATTTTGATAAAACATTAATGTTTTTAATATAAATAATAACTAAATTGGATTTAAGTATTTCAACTATGGAAAAACTAATGTACGCTATTATTAGATGATTTTGTATTAACATAATCATTCATTTTAATTTGTTAATTTTTAAAATGGGTTAATTTTCCTTTTTTCTAAAAAAAAGGTTGTCATTGTGTTTCAATATTAGGTTTAGTGACATATTTCAGTTGAGTTGGGGTCTCAACAAGGCAAATGGTGCCTTATCTTTTCTTTTTTTAAAAAGTAAGCCTAATTTGAATTATTCTGAAGTAAAGATATTCACATGACCGATTCGTCGTATTCAAATATTCACGACAGGGAGGTAGTGAATTTTATTCATGTGGTATCAAGAAAAGTGCAAAGTAATATTTTATTAATATTTATTTATTATCCGGAATGTTTATTATTTATTATACGAAATGGGTAAGATTGATGAAATGACTATTTTTTATTTTACTGATGTTAGTTCCTTAACTAACACACACTCATCTGCTGCTGCTTTTAGGGTATATTTTATTTCTTGGCCAAATCATACTTTAGGGTGTATTAAGAAGAGCCGTGTCTTTTTTACTTGTACTAATTACACTTTTTACTTGGTTGCTCAATTGGGATTGTAAGTGTCTGAAGTAAAAAACGCATGTAGGTTTTTATTAATTGGTAATCCAAATTTAAGCTATAGAATCTCATATTATGGTTTTCTTATTAATTTATTGTCAGGTCCCCAACTTTTGTCTCACAATCCCCACTTCACACATTAGGAAACATGACCTTTGGCTCCGTGAAAGTGATTAATCTCCTTTCTCATGGAAATTGGAAAGCCTTCGACAAGTGGCTGAAGTGAACCAACAATCTCCCGTGCCAGACTCGGGATGAACCTATAGTATTGAATTCTGGACTGACTGTCTCTAGGTACATAAGCACCTAGCCTTCTTGGCTCGCCTCTGTCACCAATGAGCCGATTCGGAGCCAGGTTCCACACCAGGATGATTCCTTTTGTGAGCAGCTTGACAAATTATGAATTAATCATCCCATTTGAATGTTTACTTTAAACTAAATTGCACTTGTTTAAGTTCATGTTAATAGCATACTTTTGGAGGGCAAAAATTTGAGGTCAAGGGAACTGTAAGCATCCCTCCTAAAATTTGATGTATATAATTGTTTTGTTGTTAGTTTTTTTAGACAATGTCTTCATCGAAGGATAGAGCATTTCGTCCATTAGACTGAACTGATTTTTTAAAAATAGAGTTCAGCCACCTAAATTTCACACTAAACTCTGAACCCAAAACTTCTCCAAAACAAAAATCATTAAAACTATTTTAACTTAATTATAATTTTATAATATATAAATTTAAAACATGATTTAAACATCACAATTATATTCAAAAATATTCTACATATAGATATTATGTTAAACATCTCAAATAAATAAAAACAAAAAAACTTAATAATAACTCACATAAAGCATGAATATTACATTTAAAAAAAATTGGTTTTTTAGGTTGGCTTATGTTCGGTTCGGTTCAAACTAAATTTTCTGCACTCTGAAAATTTTTCCTAGATCCAAAGCAAACCAAATCTAAATTTTTAACAATAGCTGAACGAAACCAACAATTTCGGTTTGGCTTGATCAATTATTTTAGTTTGGATCAAAGTTTACTCAGCCCTTTCTATAACTTCCATAGGAACTTATTTTGTTAGCATGTGTATATAGAAGATTTAGCTAATAAGTTCATCTATTATAAGTTTATATGTCTTTGTTTTGATATAAATATGAAAATTTGAGTTGAGAAATAAGGAGAAACTCTAGTAAAAAAATTTGAAGGTAGAATAATATTTTTAAATATTAAATCCAGTATAACATCAACATCTGATTCAATTTTATTGATTGAACCCGGTTAAACCACACATATCGTTCACCACTTCAAACTCCAGTATAATTGAACCAGGCTGACGTTGGCCACAAGCCGCTGGTTGACATTTACTAGCAATATTCGTCGCATGCGAACACTGAGGCGAAAGAGGCATAGTAAACAAATTTCTCGTCTGTGCCATAACCATATATGGGCATAAAAAAATTCTTGGTTTTGTGCTGGTCACCCTCACATGTCAAAACTTGAAGCTCTACACAACCATTTGTCTCAACTCTCAACACTCACCATTTCAACTCTCTGGAGTGTGGCCTAACTTGTGAGTGCTATGTGGGTCAAGCTCCATCCATGACCATCCCTTGTGTCTCTTATCCATCAACCTCCTACATTACCCAGATATGAACTTTCAAGTCACTTTGCATTCCTCCAAACAATATCCATGACGTTGATATACACAACCAGTGATTCTCCAAGTCAGAATAAACAAATGGAGAAGCCTCGTAAAGTCACCCTTAATCCGTTGTTTAATAGACTAATCAACTCTTGCATGAGATTATGGACATAATTAGCAACTTTTGCATGGGATTCCTCCATGAGCTAACCAAATAACCAGCTCTACCTAGCGGATGAAAAGACCCACTTCGAATCATTAGACAAACTACAAATCAGTTGGGAGGGATTATAAATTAGATTTCTGTTGGTGCATGGATCAGAATTGTCTATTATAACTTATACCTTAAAAATTGCTTTTACAAGGTTTTTCTCTGAAGCTGGTACATGCATCTAAATGTACAGCAAATATACTGACTTCGAGTTGCAACCAAGAAGTGCTGCATTGAAGTGTCGATGTATCAGGCTGTTTCCATTTGTAAAAGATGGAGAGAATGGTTTTTGTAGACAAGGAAGAAGAGCTGATTGGTGACGCAATAGGCCTTATCTAATACCATTCCACAGTGTCTGGTCTTTTCATACCTTCTCAAAAATAAAAATTGTAGTGGGATCTACCTCAGAGCGGGGAAAGTTGATGGGTCTGGCCTTCCACCCGCTTCCATGCGTGCTCTTGCTTCAACAAAGCTACTTCGTATTTGGCACACAACATGATGATGCCCAAGATAAAAAGTTCAGACCATGCTGCTGCTCTTGTTAGAAAAAAGATTATTCTGTTACTAGTGTTGGACATGACTGAAAAATAAATTGTTGGGTATTATAGAGCTTTTTACAAGAAAAAGGAGTAAAATTATCAAAATTACCTACGAGCTAGCGGGAGAATAATATGTGATTACCAGAATATTTTAAACCAAACTTTGCTCCATCAGACGTATTTTTGTCTAAAATGATCGAAGTTAACCCAAAGGGTAGTCTGTATTCTTAAAAACTTCTCCCCTCTACTTTACTGATAATTACCCAACACTCTCCCTAATATCATATCCAAAATATTTTCCTCTCTTTTCTTGATAAAAGCTCTAAACATCATTATTTTTCTATGCCAAATATTTTCACTTATATGGCATGATCATGACGTAAAGGTCCAACTTATTTAAAAATCAGTAAAACAAAGAATTGGATATATACTTTTAAATTATCTTTAAAATAAAATAACACTTTAATATGAATTAATATACATGCGTTATCGAGTTCAACAAGGATTTGAAAATTGTCAACCACTTTTTTTTTTTAGATATCATTTTAAACTTAAATTTATAGCCTTGATTAGGGATGTTATTCAAATGAGACGAGACAAGTTCAGCTCAACTATAATCAAACTTGGATCATTTGTCTTCAAGTTTAAGTCGAGTTTAATAGTTTTTAAACCAAGTTGAACTTAAGTAGAATACAAGAATATTTTAACTTTTTTAGCTGTATTTTTCTTTTTAGTTATATATAATTAAATAAGTTTTCAAGTATCAAAATGTTTAACTTCGTATGAATTATACACCAAATATTTTGTCCGTGCATGACACTATTATATTATTATTTTAAATCATCATTAGGAGAAGATTTTAATTGTTATTTTAAATTATATATAAATAATTATATAAAAATTATATTAAATATATTATTTAATGTATAATATCAGCTTTGAACCAAATTGAGTGGGACAAGAGTGTGCCTTTGCTCATTTGGCTCCCAGTCGAACTTCGACTAAAACCAAGTTGAACACCATAGGAACCGGAATTTAATCAACTCTGAGCATCTAGTTAACCCTTAATCTAATTTATAACCATATATTTACACGTGTAAACATGACTTCAACTTAAAAAATATACCAATTCAATTTTCAATCATGTTGTGTTAATCATCCTCTCTATTGATGGACTGTCGGCATGCTTGTCAAAGTCTTTGCATCATCACTTCATTCTCCGACCTCCTGACAGGCTCCAAGCTACCCTATGCGCTCAAGTGATGAGCTGCTTTGGTGCTCGTTGTGTTCTCCTCCCCATTGATCACAGTAACACCACCGCCATATATGAACAGAAATCCTCAAATGGTCGCCATTTCTGAACGCATCCTCCTCGTCTTCCCGACCTTCCTCCTCTTCCTCCCCATCTATGGATCCGACCCGTACCGCCCAGACCCGTCCACAGCAGACCAAGAAGCTCTCCTAGCTTTCAGAAGCGGCATTGCCGACGACCCGAAAAACGTTTTCGAGAATTGGCAGCGGAGCATCCATGTCTGCGATTGGAAGGGAGTGGAGTGTATGAACAGATTAAGAGTCACAAACCTCTCTCTCTATGGGCATGATCTTGGTGGGATCATCTCACCTTTCTTGTCCAACCTTTCCCACCTCCAATACCTTGATCTCTCCGCGAACTCAATCCATGGCAGCATTCCTCCTGAACTAGGCTCGCTTACCATGCTAAAGGATCTCACCTTTAGCCAGAACCGGTTAGAAGGGCCTGTTCCCCATAGCTTTGGTCTTCTCTCCAATCTGAGGTATATAAGCTTGAGCAAGAACCAGCTCCGTGGCCGGCTTCCATTGCCGCTCTTCTACAATTGTACCAAGCTGCGGTACATCGATCTTTCCAACAATTTCTTTGTGGGTTTCATCCCTTCTTCGATTGGGAACCGGTTGCCATCATTGGAGGACCTTTTCTTGTACGACAACCAGTTGACGGGGAGCATTCCCACCTCCTTCTCCAACTGCACTAACCTCGTCGATCTTGATCTCGAGTTCAACTATCTCAATGGCCGGCTGCCGTACCATCTTTTCAAGTATGTGACCACCTTGCAGACCTTGCACCTCTCCTACAATGGCTTCACTAGCGACGATGGGAACACCAACTTGTCGCCCTTCTTCGAATCTCTGGCCAATCTGACGCACTTGACAGAGCTTGAGCTTGCCGGAAATGGCATAGGAGGGGAGATACCGGAAATGATTGGTCTGCTTCGAATCAATCTCTCTCATCTCCAACTTGATGACAATCTCATACATGGAGCAATCCCACCTAACATCACCGGTCTCTCCAATCTCATACTTCTGAACCTGTCTAGCAACCTCTTGAACGGAACCATCCCGGCCGAGTTGTCTCTTCTACCATCCCTGGAAAGGCTCTGCTTATCCAACAATTCTCTGCATGGTGCAATTCCAGAGGCCCTGGGCAGTTCGCCCCACCTGGGCCTTTTGGATTTGTCACAAAACAAACTGAGTGGACCAATCCCATCCTCCCTATCAAATCTCACCCAGTTGAGGGAGCTTAGATTGAGCAATAACCAGCTATCCGGAGTAATATCAGCAAGCTTGGGCAAATGTGAGAGATTGGAGATTCTGGACCTGGCCTACAATAGCTTGTCTGGTTCCATACCTGGAGAAGTAGCAGCCTTGGGGGACATGACTATATATTTCAATGCTTCCAACAATTTGCTTACAGGAAATCTCCCTGAAGAGTTGAGCAAGATGAACAAGGTTCAAGCTATTGATCTATCGTTCAACAATTTGAGTGGTGAGATTCCTCCAAATTTAGCTAGCTGTGAAGAAGCAGAGCTGATCAATCTCTCCCACAACCAATTGCAAGGTTCAATCCCATCTTTGCTAGGGGAGCTCCTTAGCATCCAATCCTTGGACCTATCACAGAACAAACTCACCGGTGGAATCCCACCTTCCCTCCAAAACTGCAGCAATCTGATTAGCCTTAACCTCTCCTTCAACAACCTCACCGGATTGGTACCAAGAGATGGCCTCTTTGCTTCTCTCACCATCGACTCCTTCCTCAACAACTCCTTCCTCTGCGGCTCTCTCCAAGGCCTCCCACCTTGCCAACCCAAGAAACAAGCATACAAGCAGCTCTATTCCAGGAAGTTCTTGCTCGTTCTTGTCACAATCGTTTCTGGGTCGGCGTTCTTGTTCACAATCCTTTGCGTGGTGAGCTTCAGAAGTGTGAAAGCCTCTCTAAAAACAAGCTCAAAAGGTGTCGGCGCCATTAAAAGGTCATCGGAAGCTTTGCGTTCGAGACATCCGAGGATCACCTACGATGAGCTAATGGAAGCCACGGGTGGGTTTCACGAGAGGCTTCTCATTGGATCGGGCAGCTTCGGCCGTGTCTACAAGGGGGTGTTGAGACAACAAAGTTGTAGCAGTAAAGGTGCTCCAAATGCAAGCTCCCAATCCGTGCAAGAGCTTCAACAGAGAATGCCAAGTTCTGAAACGAATCCGACTCCGGATTCTGATGAGAATCGTGACGGCCTGCAACTTGCCGGACTTCAAAGCTCTTGTGCTCCCTTTCATGGCGAATGGGAGCCTTGAGAGCCATCTCCACGGAGGAAGGTCGGCGAATACTGGTTCTGGGTACAGAGAGTTCATGTTTGTAGCGACGTTGCAGAGGGCATGGCGTACTTGCATGATCGCTCGCCTGTGCAGGTCATCCATTGTAACCTCAAGACTAGCAACTTTCTCTTCTTCGTGCCACTGGAATTTTATTCGAACTTCAGCTGTCCTCGTGTATATGTAGTTTATATGTTACAATTCAGATATAGTAGATATATTAATTAGTAATACAAGTAATATCATGTAACTTGCGACCGGAGAAATTAAATATGATATTTTTGTCTAGATCCTTAATATGGCCATTTTTTTTATTCTTTGTCTACCGTGTATATGAAGTACAACAGATCAGAACATGTTAAAAGACTAATTATGAAAACCTATTATGACAGGAAATATGATTTATTTATTATAAATATATTTATATTTAATTTATATTTGGTATAGTATTTATCGATAAATTTTTTATAATGTAAAATGTTTTTTTCAATAAAATTTATTTCTCCATTTCATACCATCGTCATAATGATTTTGCAATGAAAACTTTTCATTATGATAACAATATTAATAATTTCTTATACGAACAAACCCAATTAAAAAGAAAACTAGATTGCTTATATGCCTTATTAAGGGCTATATGTTACACAAATATCAAATAATGGGCTCCATGTTACATTAATATCAAATAAGGAGTGAAATGCTTTTAAATACCAATAAAAGGTCATATTGCTAAAAATTTTCAATAAAAGATTAAATAAATTTTAATAATTTAAAATAATAAATTTAAATGGGTTGGATTGTTTAGTCATTCTAGGCTTTATTCTTATTTCGTGAATCTAGAAATATATAGTGGTCACTTATTTAAGGACCAATTTTAAGTTTTCTTTTAAAACTCATGTTCTCGCTTAAGTAATGAGTAATTGCTGTAATTTTTATGACCGATTTAGTGAATAAATAAACAGTCCAATAAATGAATTATAATAAACGATTTGATAATTATTTATATGTCTATCCATATATACTATACTTTGTCTATAAACAATCCAATCAATTTTTATAGAGAATATATAGTCTAGTCATGGACATGAACATAGACTGAACTAATTTGGTTCATATAGTTGTCCTTACACCCACTTAATTATATTTAGATAATAAAGTCAGCATGTTCATAAATTGTTTAGAATGTACAAGTGATATCCAAGTTGTCCATAGATGTCTAAGGACTATTCGAACCTAATTGTGAGATGTCTAATTATTATTTTACATGTGATTGAGCGTTCATATACAAATTTTAGGTTATTTGTATTTTTATATATGTCATGCATATGCAAGTTAAATGTTTGAACATAACATGATAGTTTAAATATATTGTGTTGATGTTAAGTGATTAAAATATTTTAACTAATTGAAGAGTAACCACAACATCTTTAATTCAGATAAAATATACATAAAGTGAAATATTAATCAAATATGGATTTTAATATATCAAATTCTAATTAAATATTGTGATTATGATAGTTTTACTTCAAATAGAGGTTATTATGATTATTTTGTTTAATTAGGGTAAAATAGAAAATATTTATTTTCTTAATTAGCGTACAGGCATTGAGAGATTTGTTTTTTACTTTCTTCGTTGAAATAGTACATGAATCTATTTTATGTTAATGCCATTGCCCACGGGTAGATTTTAATGAGATATTTATTCATTTTAGTATGTTTGCATTGGTAAGCATACAACTATAGTGATGATATATAATGTGCTTTAATATTTGTGATAGTAAGCATGATTATATATTTCTTATAGTTGTTTCATCTTTGATATTTTTTTATGATAAATGTGAGGTTCCTATTTAAGTGGTGATCATGATTATAAGGAATGGATGGAAAAAAATTCCTTCTTCATTTGGGGTATATAGACCTTGACTATGCTCTTTGTAAGGACGAGCTTCCTGTTCTCACTGAATCTAGCACTCAAAATGAGAATATACTGTACGAACATTGGGAGTGATTCAATTCCATGAGCTTGATGTTTATTAAGTCCTGCATTACAACTAGTATTTGTGGGTCAATTCTTGAATGTGAGTCTCTCAAGGACTATATGAAGGGTATTGATCAATAGTTTGAGACTTCAAACAAATCATTGGCTAGAACCCTGATGAAAAAATTATCATCAATGATGCTCATTGGCATTCCTGGTGTACGTAAGCACATTATGGAAATGAGAGATATTGCTTCTCAACTTAAGTCTCTCGAGATTAAAATTTATGAGTATTTTCTGGTGTATTTCATCCTTAATTCTCTCCCTTCTAAGTATGATCCTTTCAAAATAATTTATAACATAGAAGAAAAAATGGTCAATAAATGAACTTCTGACCATATGTGTTCAAGAGGAAGGGAGATTGATTCATGATATGGGAGAAAGTGTCATATGATGACTCATGGAAAAAGCAAAAAAAAAAAAGTCAGACGTACAAAGAGAAAGACAAAAGACCTATCTATTTTAATGAAAAGAGGGAATCTAATTATTTTTTCTATAAAAAGAAGGAACATATAAGAAAGGATTGTCCTAAAACAAGGCATGGCTTGAGAAGAAAGGTAATCTCATCTCATTTGTTTGTTATGAATATAATATAGTTGATATTTATCATAACACTTAATGGATTGATTTTGGTTCCATAATCCATATTTCGAATACCATGTAGGGTTTCTTAAACCGAAGGAAAGCGATGGAAAGTTAACAAGGCATCTACTCTAGCAACTGGATGTGCTCACATGTAGAAGCTATTGAGACATGTAGACTTGTTTTAAGTTCTGGTTGTGTACTTAATGTAGAAAAGACCTTTTATATTCTTAGCTTTTCCAAAAACTTAATTTTCATTTCAAGATTTGTACAGTTAGATTTTTCATTTAACTTTTCTCAAAACACTTATAATATGTTGTATAACTCTGTTGTTGTGAGAAATGATTATATTAATCAAGGTTTATTTCAAATCCACTTGCAAGATGATGTCTCTTATAACCTAATAGTCACACATGGTACTGTTGATATAAAGCATTGTGTTATGAATGAAAAATCCTTCATACTGTGGCACCGAAGATTGAGACATATCTCAATCAAAATATCAAAATACATGTAAATGATGGAGTTTTTGAAACTCTTGGTTTTACGGATTTTGATACTAGTGTGGGCTGCATTAAGGGAAAACAGACCAATATGTCTAAGAAGGGTGCTAGGAGGAGTTCTGAGATCTTAGAAATCATATGTATAGATATATATTGTCTTGATATGGATTCATATAGTCAGAAATACTTCATCTCATTTATCAATGACTATTCACAGAAAGAAAAAGACTGTTGGATATAGTGACGAATATGCCTAAGCAACTCCAAACTTCCTCATTCATTTTGGAGGGAAGCCCTTAAATTGAGTTCATAGTAAGGTTGTTTGTAAAACACCATTTGAGTTATTAAAAGGTTGGAAACCGAGTTTGAAATATATATGTGCTTGGGGCTATCCCGCTGAAGTTACGGTTTATAACCCTCAAGAGAGGAAGTTGGACCTAAGGACTTTAATGGGTATTTCATTGGTTATGCCGAAAAGTCCAAAGGTTGTAGATTTTATTATCTATCTAATGTCACTAAATTTGTGGAATTAAGAAATATAAAATTTATTGAGAATGATGTGTTAGTGGGAGCATGGTTGCAGGAATCGGAATTGGAATCGGAATCGGTCTGAATCGGTCAAAAATCGGTTTTTTTGAATCGGTCAGGAATCAGTCGGAATTGGTTATATAAAAATATATATTGACAATTTGTAACATAAATATATAAAAATCATATATTGATGTTATTTTGATATTATTATGTGTATTATAGTTTATTATATTTTTAATATTTTTTTGATTTTTTTAAAATTATTTTGAATTAATTATTATT
>JAVDBV010086271.1:0-33289 GCA_032619315.1 Piper longum | reverse complement strand
CTAACAATGAGGGGGCGAAAGATAATCGGGATACATGTGGGGGAGGAGAAAAAAAAAACAGAGTCAGGGTGTAGATGAATGAAAGGGCGATGGTGATTTTGTAATAAAAATTTGACCGTGCCCGATCGAGTCAATATTATGAAATAAATTAAAAAATATAAAATAATTATGATAAAATATAAAAAAATAAATATGTTTAATAAAATAAAATGACATATTCTAGACCTTTTAACCAATTTGAAAATAATAAATAACGCGTCCTAATTTAGTAAACTATCTAAAACTAATTCTACAATTCACTATACATATAAAAAAATAAATTAACGTCATATATTCTAATAATTCATTTTCGAATCCTTTAGTATTTTTCTATTGTAATCAAGATTTATTTTGTCACATGCCATCTAATTATTTTGAAGCATTACTCTTTTACCTTTTATTACTAAAAATATTACTTTTCTATTGTAATTAAAATCCATTTTGAATCCTTTAAATAATTATCTATTGTAATCAGAATTTATTATAATTTCTTTTATAATTAGAATTTATTTAAATACTTTAGCTGCCCATCTGGCTAGTGGCTGGTTATCATTATATTTGGGAAGTCTATAGACTCTTATGGACCTAGATTAGCCCATAATGCTTCCGAGTGGAGCAAAACTTGGGCTTTATTCAGAGTAAACTTGCCAAACGTTTTTTGAGTTAACCTCTGTAGTTCAATCGAGGTTTGTTAAATTTTAAAAAATAATTATATAGTATATTATTTTAATGTTTTCATCAAAGTCACAAATAAAGAATATGACACAATTGTACAAAAAGGAGGTTCTTTTATATATTTATTTATATACTGAGCTGTTAGATATTCATGGGTTGAGCTTGGCTCGGCTTAGTTCATAACTCGGTAGACTTATTTTAAATTTAATAAATCCCTCTGATGTGAAAATTATAACGCAAGTGCATGAGTCGAATCAAATAATAAAAGTGATAAAAAAGTATCGTCCTATAAGGAATTAGTAGTAGAAATTCTCAATTACCAAAACTAATTTAATTACTTATATTTAAACGAAAATAAGTTTTAATAATGATTTAATTATGAATTACAACTAAATTAATCTAAAATTACAATAGTTAAATGATGAATCGATTTCAAGACGACAAACCTAAGATTTTCAATTTCACTTAGTGTTATATTTGATTAAAATTATAATTTTTACTAATGAATTGCAGATTCGAACCATTAACCACGGGAATTAATTATTTATGGCATCTCTTAGATTCACTATAAACTTATCATTCGCACCTAATTTCTATATCTCTATAAAATTGTGTATGCAAAATGATATATTAAATTCTGCCCTTAACAGTTATCAAAGACATATGAGTATATCTCTATCTCATATGTAAATCACATAAAATAGATTGATAAAGGCTATTTTATTCAATGACAAATCTAATCTTTCTATTTCTAGACAATATTAAATCTCTAGATCAATCAATAGGTGGCCAATCTAATGATAGCATTAACGAATAGAATAAAATAGATGATCCAAAAACATAATCACATAAATAAAAATTAATAGCCTTTTCATTGAAAATCCTAGAAAAGAATTTACTCCATAAAATATTCAAATAAACTCAAGAAATTAATATGTGATAAGAAAGACATCATTAATTACAAAGAAAAATAAATCAGAATAAAGAAAAACTCTTTTGGAGAAAGCTAATTCGTCTTCTGATCCAATTCCTTCGTCGTTGCTCTCTCTGTCTTTCGAGTCGTCGCTTTCTGCCGTCTCTTTTTGTTGTTTTTTTTCTATAAAACCCTATTTCACTTTATAAATGATCCAGCCAAATATTTCAAATAGGCCCCACCATGCAACAATACCCGGATCGCTACAGTACCCGGGTTGAGGAATTCACTTTTTTGCCTGATTTCTCTCCAAATTTGTTCCAGATCGTTTTCTAACTCTTGTACCTTAATAAAATAACATTAATCAACACTCTTTACACCAAAATCACAATGATTTCTCACATTATTAATAATAAACTCTTTAACCAATAAAACTAAAATAAAAATAACTTGAACATGATAAAATTCAACATGAAATGCAAAGAATAATAACTCTTTTACAGAGTTATCACCCTCACCATTAATTAAATGCGACAAAGTTTGGGCTTTTTAAAAATAAAAAACGAGATAAAGCATAATTCTAATAGAATTAAGCAAATACACTATATTTTTTGGTTTGTCCTGTAATACTTGTTGGGTAAGAGATGAAGGCTCAATTTTGTGTAGCAAGATTGTATGATATTGATGTTGTAGGAGTGAGTGTGCATGTAGTTTTTTCGGTTTTAGGGTTTCTTTAAAACAAAAAAAAAAGAAAATTTTATGAAAAAAAAGAATACTTATTTATAATTTATGGTGAATTTTTTAACAAAATAAGGAGCATATTTTTTCATGTTACTTAATGATGGGGGAATTAAGCATAAATACCATAAAGGGGAAATATTTTTAATAATAATAAATCTCCATCTAATTTTTTTTTTTGTTTTTAACGAAGAACCGTTGCTATCGCCATCTGGGGCCACAGCCGGATCTGGCCGCATGGGCAAGGATGACCCAGTCCAACTGGGTAGCCATGCCGCCTAACGTCGTCAGCCTCAATTTTTTTTTTTTAAAATTGAAGAATCTCAACAAGGATGACCTAGTCCAACTGGGTAGCCAGGCTGCCCAGTGTCATCAGCCTCAATTACTTTTTTTTTTAAAAAATTGAAGAATTTATTTTATTTTAAAAGTGAGGGTATTGTAGATAATTTAAAACTCTTTTCCTTTTTGTTAATTAGATCTAATTTTTCCCATTACCTGATAATATTAAATAACTTCGTCTCTTGTAAAAAGCTCATATGAGATTATAGTTCTTGGAAAAAGGAGAGTTGTTAATAGATTTGCCCTAAAAAAAATCGACTTGGGTTAAGTTTGAGATGGAATTAGAGAGAGTGCCCTGGAAGGTCCAAATCCGTTAATTTATCACTCATTCATCTTAAATCGTGAATATCTAAAACTAACTCTAAAATCGTAAAAATAATAATACAAATCCCTTCTTTCGTAAATTTCTCATACCCGCCATTTCCCACCTTCCTTCCCCTTCAAACCCATTCCTCTCTCTCCATCACCTCAATCTCCCACAGCCCAAACTGTTCATCCAAGCTCCGACTCCTATCAGCCGCAGGTTCGACACACTTCTCCTCGATTGTTCGCTGCTATACTCTTTTTTTGTTTCAGAGTAAAATTTTTGTTAGTATACGAAAAAGTTAGCAATATTTTTTCAATGGAGGGCTCTGAGTCGACAAGAGTTTGTCGAATTAGCAGTTTGCACTCGGATGCTGGTGTTGATGGATTGAGCAACATTGCCGGACGATGCAGTTATCAAAATACTGAATTTCTTGGGCATTCATGAATCACCCAGGACTCATGGTTTGCTAAAGAGGTGGAAGTTTTTATGGTGCCCCGAGATGCACTTTGTGGCTGATGGACCAGATGCGGTTAGTCCGAATTTTGTTTGACAATGTGGTAAGTCAGTACAAGGGTGGATGTTCAGTCTTTTGGAATCAGAATTCATCGTGGTGAGGATGTGGAGTACGAACATGGTGTTGACCTTCTCATTTAGTCATGGACACTGTTTGAAGTTGATCGAAATGCTGCTGAACTTGAACTGACTTTCATTCCATACGGTAGAGTGTGGTCTAACTTTGTGCCGGATATGCTTTTCCTCGGTCCGACAAACGCAACGCCGTTCCTGGTCCGAGGATGGTGGTACAATGTTTCTTCTTGAATTGTTGCTCTTTGTTTCATAAATCTTGGTTGCTGGCCTATGCAATGCATTTGTGCTTTTGGCTGTAACTGTTTGATTTTACCAATCTTTATATCAGGATAGTAGAATGGCTTATTCAATGCTTCGCAATTGTGTCATTCTACTTGTAGAATGGTGGTGTTGCTTGCTTCCTACATCATTCATTTCCAGTTAGTTTGCGGGATGGTGGTATTCATATGTACTCTTTTGTTTTCTCAGGTTTCTGTGCTGTAGAAATGGGCCTCCTTACGAGTGGGAAGTTTACGAGACATGCCATTGTGGCTTACTCTTGGTAGTTGTCAAAGAACTTGTGTTTGATGAGTTGAATTCTTCTGATCAAGCGTAAGCTTGTTATTTATGTGTTTTTCCCCATAAAAGAAAGAATTGGTACTTTTTATTTGTATATATTTTTTTGATAGATCTTAATATTTTTTTCATGGAAATATCTTCATATTCTTCAGTCTATTTATGTTTCAGATCTGTTGAAGTGTTTGGTAATTTGTGTCATATTATAATAGGATGCTATCTGTCAGATTTCATTCTTACCCACTTGTTTTGTGGTGTTCCTTTCTGATGGTGGAGCTAGGAATGCAAATTTGGTACTTTCTGTGACTTGTTTAGTTGATGTTATAGACTCCAATTTCACAAGTATATGATTCATTTCTGCATCTATCAAGAATGTTTACCTTTATTAAGAAAAATTATTATCCCCGTTGCCTTTAAGCAGGAAATTTATTGTTCTTGTCATACTACTAGTCTTAGTAATATTGATTGAAATAATTCCTTGATTGGTTTCAGATTCCTGGTTAAGGAGTTATATTCTTTTTTTACATTTGACTTTCTTTGTTCAGAAGTTTCCTTTTTGTTATTTTTTTTAGAACATGCCTATGTACCATTGCTTGATATGGAAGAAGAGTAACTCTTGTTAAAAAATAAACTAAAGTCATAAATTTGGATTATCTTCATATCAAATCATCAATAAAAATAAATTAGATAAGTAAAATAGCAGAATCATACTTGAAGTCATAAAGAAATTAAAATCTTGACTACTAAAGTTTTGGATCTTCTAAATTCAAGACTAGTTTTTTAAACCAAAGTTTTGGACAATGGGATACCATAACAAAAATTAGATATGAATTCAATAATCATAACCTTCTTATTTATAGCCTAAGTTTCATAATTTCAATTCCACCCATCACAAAAGAGAAATTATGAAAATATTATCTACGCATTGAATCTCATACTTTTTCCATTGAATTCCACACTTTCATAACCTTTAATTTTAGTAGATCAATTTAATCTAGTCAACCTTATATATAATAACACATGATATAATTCCTGATTTTTTTATATATTTATGCCCAATTTACAACAACTCTAACTACTCATGTGATTGGTCAAATGTCGATTCGAATTGAACATTACGGAGCTTTTCTCCCAACCATCTTCTTTTCTTCTATTTATTTGCTTGTTAGATTCCACTTAGTAATCTAATAGATCAGAATCTCATTGCTTGAGAACATTTGCCCTGGGCAGCTCATTGTGAGCTAGAGTCCCGTCAATTAACGACCGATTTGGTGATCATCTGTCTTTTTTATTACACATTGTAAATTCATAGTTTTGGTGAACTCTCATTTGTCATATCAGCTATGTGCATGGGGATGTGAAGCCGGACAATTTCGTTCTTGGTCCTCCTGGAACATCGCAGGAAAAGAAACTGTACCTTGTTGATTTGGGATTAGGTAATATATTTTGGTTTTCTTCTTGAATATATCAGTTATGATGAACACATCTGCAGGCACCACAGAAACAAATATACACATGTATATTGCTTTTCAGCTTTGTAATAAATTTGAAGTGCATTTTTGTGGTCTATATGTGAGGGGGCTTCAGGCGTTTACTTTATATTATCTTCCATGGGCAATGCCTTTTTTTAATGTTGTTGTCCTTTCTACCTCTCATTATGTTGTTTCTTCATTTCTTTCCATCTGTTCCCTTTTTTGTTTTTCCTTTTGTTTTCTCGAATGCAGCAACCAGATGGAGGGATAGTATGAGTGGGGAACAGGTTGAGTACAACTAAGACCCTGATGTGTTCAGGTGGAGGTCTGTCAAACCTTTGTTCCGTACTATCTAATTGTATATGAAACAATTCAATATCGGTGAGGTTTTGCTAGGTGATATCGTACAATAAACCAACGATGTTTCTTTATTCTTATTATTAATTTGGATTTTTCCTATCAAATTATCCACGGGGGGACTACTCAGTATCCCAGTGTGCATGCCCATTTAGGAAGAACAGCAGATAGAAGAGACGACTTGGAATTTCTGGCATACACACTCATTTTTCTTCAACAAGGGAAGCTGCCATGGCATGGATATCAGGTTAGATGACAGGATCCCAAGTTTTTGGCCAAATGCTTGCGTTGTTTGACCTCTTGTGTATTTTCAGGGTGTCAACAAATCCTTCCTCGTTTGCAAGAATAAACTGGCTACGTCTCCTGAAACCTTGTGTTTCTCCTGCCCCTCATCTTTCAAAAGATTTCTGGACATTGAATTTGATGTGGAGCCTAATTATAAAAAACTAGTGTCTCTATTTGAAGACGCGATGGGATCTATTCCAGCAGTTAGGCCAATCGACACTGATGGTGGCCAAAAAGTAATAACTTTCACTTGAATATTTCAGTTTTTATTTATTATTCATATTGAGTGAACTTTATGTAGTGGTATTTTCAGTGTCGAACGTTGTGTTTCTAGGTTCAAGTTGGCCAAAAACGGGATAGGTTCACAGGTGAGGAAGGAAACGATGTCCAGCCACATAAAAAAAAATCGTTTTGGAGTTCCTGCTAATCTGTGGATTTCTGTTTTCGATGTCAGAGAACCAATGCATCAAAGGTGTATTTTCTGCTTCCTTCACGCAGACTTCAAAAGTATTCGGAATATTGAATTTCTTGCCATTCTTTTGAAGTTGACGGTGATAGCATACAATTATATTTTATGAAATGGTGATCTTTTTTCATTATAATCGCTATTTATAAGGAAATTTTCTTCTTTAGGAGTGTCCTCTAACCTTATTTTGATATTTATATATTCCTGAAGTTGTTGAATACGCTTCACTTTAGAACACTTTATGTCATCTTGTGCTTTTTCTGTATTGCTTTCAGTTACAAGTTTGCATTTATATTTATGCTCTATACAGATAATCAGTATTACTTCCAATTCTCAGTGTTGTACTTTCTTTGTCACTTCTTATCGTCTTCTTCAGTTGTAGTTGTTGACCTGCTCTTGAATAGCATGCACAAAGTCACCAATAACCTTCTACTGAATCGCATGACTCTACATGAAAGTTGAAAAACATACTATCAAATTAACTACCTCAAGATTCATTGGGTCATTTTCCAATTTTATAATAGTCGCATCTTTGATTCACAAAATCCTTCTTTTCCTTTTTCTTTTTTTTTTGATTTTTTTAATTATAAAGGTGGACAGTTAAACATGTTCAGCTAAGTCACTTGATAAACCTCTTATTTGGATGGTGCTCTATTTGACTAAGTATGATTCATTCAGTGTGTCTCTCCTAGCTCATGCGTGTGGGTGTAGCTTATGTCAATGATCCTTGATTATCAACCCTCATAATTATTAATCTTGTCTTTTATGTTATGCTCGAGATTATCACCATTGAAACCATTGGAGTAAGTAGGTACATTAAGAATATCACTGACAGTCGTTTGGCACTCTACATCGAGAAGGGGAGATCAGATGGGATTTTTATAAGCTGTGTAGCCTCTTGCACTAATCTGTGGGTGCTTATTATGATTTCTGGAATGGGCTTTACATCCCAAGTTTATCAACAAACTTCTGAGTTTTTTCCGAAGGTGTAGTTCGTTGGATAAGCCATACCTACTTACTATTTCTGCTTGTATTCCTATATAGCACTGTTGGTGATAAAGAATCATTGCAGGCGTGGATTAATCAACAATGGGATAATGACTACTTTATTACTTCCGTGACTGGTTGTGCCAACGGCAGCTCTCTTGTTGTTATGTCCAAAGGTTAGTCTTGTAAAGCTCAATTTTCTAAATCCTAACAAGTTAAGTATAAACTGTTTCATTGCTCATGCATTGCTAGTACCAAGCCCATATAAACGAGGTGGTTAGGAAGGGCATCAGACCATCAAAATTTTGTCATTTGCAATCACATAGATCCTAGCCATTATAATAATTTCTTCCACTATCAACTACTATGCGAACAACTGAAGTATTCCGTATTAGATGCCTAGGTGGTTGAAAGTGGAAGAAATTATAATTTTATATGAAAGCAGGATATTTATATAACTACACATATTTAAGAATGACAAAATAGTGTTAACAGATTGTAATACAATTACATAGTTTTGTGTCATTTAGGACAACGTGTTCAACATATCGAGAATAAATAGCAAGTGGGGATACAAGGGAAGTGCAACGAGTTTTTAAAAGATTGCAACCTTTCATTTCTGCAAAGTATTTGTGAGATGAGTTTTCGCAGGATATTTTCATGAATATTGCCGTGCAATGGTCTATTAGTAATATGTAATTGGAAATCTTGCATTGCAAACTGCCTCAACCATGCAGACCAGTTACATATGTGTTTTCCCTGACTAGTTAAAGCAGGCTCTGCCTTTAACTTGGGCATGACTATTTATTGTATTGACATGGCCACGCTGATTATGCTTGTGCTGGAGCCATGGTTGGTCACACCAGGTTTGATAATGGTGATATCATTAGGTGATGATATCTGGCCTCGTATGGGCTGAAATGGATGTCGCCAGGTTAGAGCTTAGACTTGAACCAGTTCTATGAAAGGAGTTGTAAGTTAGAGCTCAGGATAACATATTTAAGTCATTTGTGTGTGGGGACTGATAAGTTGTAGCAATCCCAAATTATTTGGAGGAACTGAGCTTTGTGCCTTATTAAGTCTTGAATGTGCTTTGTATGTGTTATGGCTTTATTAAAAATGATAGTTTGCAAGTAGCCATGCTCTTGTTAAATACGAAGAGATGACAAGTATATGATAAGCCAACTCAACCGATGACTAGCATTGCCTGAATGAATGGCTGCAAATGGATGCTATGTGCATGTTTTTTTTCCACTTAAAATAAATATGGGCAGGTTCAGTATGCATCTTTGCCATGCATGTTTAAGGCCAATGGATTGTGGGAAGAAGCAAGACGAACTAGATATCATGAAGAAAAAACAGTATTTTATTAATTGTTGAGAAAAATCAACATGTTTACATCGTGCTACTATTAAAAAAATAAGCTTCATTGCATCCATTTTTTACTTAGGCTCCATTTGGTTAGCATGAAAGAATTGTAAATGATATGAAAATTTTAAATAATCAACTTACTAGAATTAGTATATATACAATATATTTTTGAAAAAATTAATAGTTTTATGATGTGCTTTGTATTCAAATTAATCATAATTACCTTATGTGGCCCACCCATGTGCTCTCCAATGGACAAAAAATATTTCCCCCTTTTTCTTATCTCAATAAATAAGAAAAGGTAGAATTTTTTTTTTACTCATTTATGAGCACATGGGTGAGTTACATAAGGTAACCATGATTATTTTGTCCATTCTTTGATGTAATCATACTTAATTTATATAAAAATAATTAACTTCATATTATTTTTTAATAAAAAAATATATGAAATAGAACTATTTTTAGTAAGGTTGACTATTTTAAAATATTCATGTCATTTACAATTCTTTTATACCAACCAAACATACCCTGAAGTGAAAATTTTAAAATTGTTGAAGTGTGCAATGTATTACCATTATGTCGTGGATATTTTGACTTCTTTTTTAGGAGCTATGAATTTAAATTCTTGAGGAGATAAGTTCTAGAAGCTATCCCTAAAAATCTGTAATTTATTGTAACCTCTTTGGTGTATATACTTGATAGTGAATGAATGTGATCTCGATTTGAGTCACCTATTCCCCCCATCTACTTCTTATTCTTGCAAGTCCAATTTTTTTAGCAAAATGTAATAATATAATTTTTCCAATCTGCAATCTACATTAAGTTGTGAATGGTATTGGTAACCATTCTTTGTGGCCTTTCTTTCTGTGGAAATTTTTCAAGGTGTTGGATGTCAATGAGTAACCAATGAAGACAGTCAGATCAGACCTCAATTTTCTATCATTATTTCAGTCATAAGCATGAATCATTCCTCAAGTTTGCTTTTGGTATGAAATTAAACCACCTGAGCAATGTGTAATGATAAGTATCTATGGCATCATGCTATTGATTTTTTAACAATATGACATAGTTTCTTGCTCTTCAGCCGTACTGAATGGCTGATTAAGTCATCTTAAATGGTGGCTTGCAGGCTACAAAGTTCTTTTCTGGGAGAGTATGGCTGACCTTTTTATTTGAACAGTTTGTTTTTGTGTATTTTTTTGTGAGTGCATCTTTCTCTGCATACAAACCTATTTTGTGATCACGTTTAAGAGAAACGATTTAACAACAGACAATGATAACTTAGATTATAGTATTTTGTTTCACTGAAACCTGTTAGCGAGTTTCCTGTGTTTCCATTAAAATACCTTTTTTAAAAAATTTCCAGGAAAAATATGAATCACAATCCTACAAAATTTGTGATACATTTCCTATCAAGTGGATGAAGAGGAAATGGAATAAAGGTTTTTATGTTACGGCCATGGAAACTGCTGGGAGCCATTGGGGTGCTGTTACGTCTCTTAAGGCAGGTTTCACAGATCAGGTGGTTGAACTTGATTTCCTATACCCTAGTGAGGGTGTTTGCCTCCGTTATAATGGTGGATACAGAATAACATCCACAGCCGCTACTTCGGATCAGGTTGCTCTTGTATTGGGTCTGTTGTGTCAAAAACCTAGTGGTGATGATGATGGTGATGGTGATGATGATGCACATGAAGTCCTCACGACTTCTGATTTCCCAAGGACTTCTGTTAAGGTAAAGACTGTCTTTTCCTGCTTGACAATAACCTGGAATAATGGTATGTGAGATGCTGTTGCATAAATAGAATCCAACTAAGTTGAGAGTTTGTACTGGGACAGGTTAGAGGTTTTAATCTGTACTTTGTCTGACCTTCATGTTGCATGCCGATATGTTTACCTGTTGTTTAAAATAGTTGTCTTTGATGGCTGATTGGGTATTTGACAATACATGCACAATTTATCTTTTCAATGTCATGCAGGGGAATTGGACCAGAAATCTGTTGCTCACATCTGTGTGTTGTGGACTGGGTGGCTCATGACAACATTGTTAAAGCATATAATGCCTCTCGGAATCTAAAGATGCTTTTTGAGAACCTCAAATCTCCTTTTTGTTACACAAATGTATATGCACTTTGATGAAAACTCATCATCTTTGTCTGTAGAATACATTTAACCGTATTATCTCATTACCCACCAGCAACGCTTGGCTTTAAAAAAAAAACTGTGGTGAAGGTTGTACTTTTTGATAGTTATGTAATGTTTCGTTGTTTTGTTGCTGGATTTTGTAGAGGACTTGGGTTCTGGGATTTTGAGTCATAATATATAATAATGGCAATTATGATGTGTACAGTGTGACAAGGCAATTATATTTGATGTTCTGAAAACAATAGGCTTTAGCATTAAGAAGGCGTAATGTTCGATAATTTAGCAAAAACGGAGAATTCAGAAGACGGGAGGTCTGGAGATGGAAGGCTGAAATTAGTGGCAGCTATATAGGTTCTAGCATCATGGTAGGAAGCTGATATTCTTTAATTTTGAGTGAAAAGGGGAGCATTGAACAGACAAGAAGTCTAGGGGATGGGGTGTTGAAATTAGTGTCAGACGGAGTTTGCCACTTTTTTGGGGAGTTTATAGTTGAAACCCTCTTTCATCATTTATACTTTTGGTAGAGTCACTGATAAATTCTATTGAATACCAAGATAATATGGTGTTCTAAATTTCTAATCACGAATGGGTCTGAGTGGGATCTGATTAATATGCCACCTCACAGTTCTAAGAACAAAATCGAGCTGCAGGAGTCTGTTTTCACGGGTTAGAAGTCTTCACTCTCAGTTAGGTGCCATCTCTCTAGTCAAGTCCTTATCTCCTATCATAGAATTCAGTTTCCATTTTCTTTCATATATGTTGTATTCCTATTTAAACTTATGATTGCATGCCCTATATTTATTTTGAATTTCTGAATGGCACAAAGGTTCATCGACTATGTTTGTATTGCTATTTGGGCTGCTGATCTGATTTGGAATTTTTGTTCTGAAATAGGCAATGGGCAGCTAGTTGGCCATCGTGTTAAATGCAGTATGGAGGAGCCAAGCTCCGCACCATCAAATCCTGACTATTCATCACCAGCATCAACGAAGGTTAGCAATAAGTTTCTGCTTGTCCTATCCTTCTGTCTATTTGTGCTTTAGCTGGTTGCCATTGCATAAGAGGCAAATTCTTGGTGTTACACAAGCCATAACTTTTTATTTGCACCAGATACAACCTTACTATGTATGATAAATTTGCTTAACCTTAGAGCAGATAGTTATCGTTACAAAAAATGACATATACAGCTGTGACAGGTGGGAGTTGGCAATTGTTTCAGCCATCAGCTACTGTGACTGCACTTCCTTTATTTTGTTTCAGAACTGACCTTCATTGTTTGCCTAAAAACCTTAACATAGTCTACTTGAAAAATAGGATGTCAAGGTGAAAACGTCTTTGATGACTATAATATAGGAAACAGGCATTAGCAATGTTATGATTTTGTGAATATTATGTAACTCAAGACTTGTTTTTTATAGGGAAGCCAATTTACATCCAGGCGATGGTGTTTATGCACTTCTGTCACGCTGATAACTTTTTCAAATGCACTTATTTCCAATGCAAATGGTGCTACTTCAGAAATGGATGATAACTCTCTTGCAAATAAAAGAGCAGTGTGCCGAAATTGTGGGGGCAGTGGGGCAATAATATGTAAGCGTTGGTTGTTCTTCTTTTTCACTAGTGCTCTCATTTATTTTCATGATTTTTCTGAAATCAGGCCCAGACTGTGGAATGAATAATCTGGCTGTAATCTGGCTGTAATAAATTGAGTAGGATGTAATGGGATCAACAATGGAATTGATGAAATGAGGAGGGAAAGGTAGTTAGGTTAGTTAGAGTAGGAAGGGTATCAATGTAAATACACATGTTTGAATGTGTATAAAAGGGGGGAAACGTGATGGATGTGGATCTTTTGGAAATTCAATCAAATGTTCGTTTCTTTTGGAACAAGCAACCTGTTGCTGTTCTTCTCATCTTCATCCAATCCATTCCTACGTACAGATCTCCAATTCTACCTTCCAATACTCTGTTTGCTCTGTAATTGCTCTGTGATTGCTCTGCTTGATCAGTCCATGGCTCCATCAAAGCAAAACAAACAACAAGGCAAAGGCAAGGATCCAATGCTCAATCAATTTGAGCTAGATCCTTCCAGACTGCGGTGAGAACTTTTTGTTCTCTTTTTAGGTTTACAAGAGGACTGCGGGATCCATTATACCATTCTTCTTATTTAATTGACGAGCTATTTCTACATGTTCGGATGCCATAATTTAGGTGATATGTGTGGTGGTACGGAAAAATGGAAAGCTCTCAACAGAAAAAAGGGAAAAAATGTTTCTGAGTTCACAGAATGCCAAAATTGTTATGGTATGCAATATGCTGTCAACGTGTCTCCTTTACCGTAGTTAATTGCAAGTTGAAGAAAAATGCTATAAGTTCTTTAATTTGTTATTGCTATCTGTTTAGTAATCAGATGAAAACTGGTTTTCATATGTTATTCACTTTCTGAAATCCTCCATGTAAGTAAAGGTCTTAATCGTTAGGTCTACAATTTTGAACACTTGAATTGTTTTTTGTAAGTTTCATTTATCAAATGTGACTGAGGTGATGGTGATTCTGATTGTAGGTCAAGGGAAACTGGTTTACTGGGTTTGTCTTGGTGCTGGTTTTCCAAATAACAAGGGTCTTCCCAGACGACCTGAAGCACAGAAGTTGCTTGATAAAATGTACAATGGTCGCCTCCTTCCAGGCTCCTGACCCATGTTGATCCAGTCATCAAATTATGCACCTCGAGTGCAAATGTTCTCTGCCTCAAAAGTAAATCAATCTACCTGCACTTAATCTGTAAGCCGCCTTCTGAAGATAAGTCTCGGTCTGAGAAGCAATTCAGGTAATCCCTTGCTTGGTAATTTTGAAACCAGTGCGAAGTGATGATCAGCCAGAAAAATTTGGTAAGTTTCTTTAATTTGTCAAGAGCTCTTTTTCATCTTGATAAATGGTATTTTTGCTCGTTGGAAGTGTTCTTTCTCAACCATTTTTTCTCTAGCAATCTTATGCTGACAAACTTAGTGGGAGTTCTTAATTTGAAGAGCTCCTTGCCCTGGGCTTGGGCGTGGACATCTCGTGTTTATGTTGAAGCATTTGTGCTGGATGACTAGATAAAATAGTGAACATAAACATAACATGGGAGATAAGAAAAATGTTAAGAAAAAAAAGAGAGATCAGATGATAATGATGATCACAAATTCTTAAGAGGAAGGTTTGATCAAAACAGCCCATGAAGGTGCCGGCTAGGATTGCTATGTTGCAGGTAAAAAGATGAACCGGCTGGAATTCTGTGAGATAGGTGAATACAATCATTGACTTGATCAGCTCTAAGAAAAGGACCAGGTTAGAATAAGTCGTTTGCAGAGTTATCTTCAAATTGGTTGTGAGAAGATGACTGACTAATCTTGATCGTTAGTTTTCCTCATGAAAACGCCATTATCGAGTGCAGAGCACTCCTCACGGTGAAAAGGTGCTGTTGAATCAGTAACGCTTGGGTTGGGGGGGGGGAGTGTGTAGGAGAAAAATTTTCGATAAGTCAATGAACCAAATAAATAGTGGAAAAAAGATTTAAAATTGGCTGATTTAAATCGGATCGAAAAGATTGTGTTGTAAAAAAAGTGAATTTGGTAGATTAAAAAATGGCCATTAAATTGGCCAATTTATAGTGATTTTAACTAATTTACGACCGATTTAAAATCATCTTAAATTGGCAAGAATCAATTTTTATAGCTAAATGATGAAAATATCATAAGAATTTTAATGAATAAATCTATTAGGCATGGGTAAAAGAGGAATTAAAATTTTATATACCTAAAATCTAGTTGATTTGTATCGCCCTTCCTTCCGCCGCCGCTATTTGCCTCGCCCCTCCTTTCGCCGCCACCTTTTGCCTCGCTCCTCCCTCCGTAGCCGTTTGCCTCACCCCTCCCCTCTACCCCCGCCCCCGTTTGCTTCTTCCCTCCCCTCTGTCGCCGCCCTTGTTTGCCTAGCCCTTTTTTCCATCGCCGCCTCTCTGCCACAAAAAAAAAAAAGCCATGTTCAATTTATTGTAATTTTGTCTAGATGTTATCTCAATTTTTTTTTTGCTTGTTTTATGTCATCCATACTTAATGGTCTCAAGAAAGGTTCATCTCTTGTGTTTAGATTATCATCCTGAAGTATTATTGAGAATATAAACATAAATATGAAATTAGAAAGTGAATACCAAGAAAAGAATAAAAACATAGTTGCAATGGACTCGCTATTTATGCAAATCTTTCCCGCTCCAAAAACTCCCTCAAGGTTTGATAAGCGGCAGTTGTACACAAGTTATGTTGAACAAAAAATGAAGTAGGATTATAACAAATATTACACTTGGTAAGTAGGAGAATTCACCTATAAAATAAGAATAACACTACACCTTCAAATCACTTCCTATGTATCCTTCTGTCATGACTGCGTGCTCTGTGAAGTCCATACTCTCAATATTTTCTTTCGCTAAAAGTTTTTTGAGATTGATCTTCGACTATTTTCACATGGTAGGTCAACCATGATCCTGAAATGAGAAGTATTTCACTCAAGAGTTAGCTTTCCCAATTTAATGGGTGGTGGAACTATAAGATTTTACTATCTAGAAACCATTCAAGAGAGTACTCCTTATAATTATAGTATATGCTATGTTAGAATAAATCTCCTCTCACTAATTAAACACTAAGAGAATTAATTGACTGTTTAAAAGATTACACCTTATTAGGAAGAAAGGGCATGAGCTTATACACCAGTTGGCATATCTAAGAAGCAAGTAACATATAGCTTTTGTAATAAAATTATAAGTGGAGGGGTATATCGCTTCAAACAGTATATTGTTGGAATTAAAAGAAATATTGCTTCTTATAAGAAAATTTATGAAACAAATTTATAAAAAATAAAAGACTATTTTAAAAGTGTGGAAAAAGGCCAAAAAATAATAGAGAAGAAATAAAGTCATATGATTTAAATGAGTTAGATAAGGAAGATATTGAAGTTCAGGAACAAAATAAAAAAGAAGATGTTAGGTGCTCTAAGTTTACTGAGAAGAGGAAAATATCTTTTATTGAAAGTGAGAAGAAGAGAAAATCAAAGTAAATAAAAATTTCTACAGTTGTAGAAAAGAAATCAAAAGAGAAATTGCACATGGCTATTGTTCGATTCTTTTATTATTATGCAATTCATTTCTATATTGTTGAGTCGCTATATTTTTATAAAATGATTGATATGACAAGTAAATACTGTGATTAAGGGATCAAACGTCCGAGAAGAAGTTATTTAGTGGTCTGATTTTCTATCTACAAAAAGAGATTTTGGACATTCTCTTGCAATTACCAATAGGAAAGTCTTTTGTCCAGATAAAATCCACGTTTATCTATATTTTATTTTCATAGCAAGCTTATAAATAAATAATCTTTTCAAATATAGCATCATGATAGGAGCAACATGGTAACTACAAAAAATAAATATTAGAATACTTAATCAAACTTCATCGTCATCGGATTGTGAACGTAATTGGAACATTTTTCACTAAGTACATATCAAAAAAAGAAATTAACTTGTAAAGAAGAGAGTGAATGATCTTGTATATATTCGTTACAATATGCAGGTAAAAAAAAAGAGTTGAGTTGAAGGTATAAATATGATGTAGTTAATGAACATTTGATGCTAGAAGACTCATTAGATGAGTGAGCTGGAGAATGAGACAACCAATCACCATCGGTAAGTTTAACTAAATTTTACATCACATCTAAAATTTTAAGTATAAACTTTTTTTAGAATTGAATTATATAAGGTATGATTTTTTTTTCTATGTAGATGGTTTCTTTGGTACCAATGTTGATAAGAGTGATGATGACATAAAGAGGTCTTTATAGCAAATAAAAGTGACAACACATTGAAAATTATAACAAATGAAGGAACAACTAATTCTAATATGTCAAACAATATAACTACAAATGGATTTTGCTCTACTATGTCTGATGGTTTTTTTTTCCTCCTCTTCCTAGTGGATTTAATGTTAATATTACTATATTTATTGATTCACAACAAAGTTTGTTTATGTCTCTTTTACCCGAGGGACTTCGTACGGTGAGAATTTTATACTTATTTTTACACAAGGTCTCGTGTTGATGCAGGTGAGAACTCTACTCTTCCTGTTCATAATAGTAATTCAGATTCAAAAAATACTTTAGATGATGAATTGGATGATTTAATATTAATTAAATAAAATTATACTAATCTTAATTTTGTAGACTTATAATGAATTATCACTATCATTTAATAGAGTATAAATAATGACATATAAAACCTTACTATTATGAAATCGGGTCTTGTAATAATAAATAGTAATTATCTTCTATATTTATATTAAATTTTAAACTTGTATATTTATATAGAGAAAAGAAATTAAATTTTTATTTTATATATTTATATCATGGATTATCAAATTATTATATAAGATTAATTTAAACTAATTTAAATTAATCGATTGTTATTCAATTTTTTATAAAATAGTTCAGTTCAATAACTCCGTGTTTAGGGGTCGATTTCATTTTTGTAACTACCGACACGCACCGTAACCACTTGACGGACGCAACGTTGGCATTTTATCTCTCGCGCTCCTCATTTATTAGTATGACCTTTTTGTCCTCACGACCGCTTACATGTTGACCTAGGCCGACTCCCAACGCAGATCCGCCACCGCCGTCGCCGGAAAAGATGGCCACATCTGCTGCCGGCGGTTGCAGCGCCACCTACTGGTGCTACGAGTGCGACATGGGCGTGGCCATCTCTTTCGCCGCCCACCCCCTCCTCTGCCCTCACTGCCGCGGCCGCTACCTTGAGCACATGGACCTCCCCCCCGACGCCAACCCCGACTTCGGCGACCTCGTCCTCGACCACCTCTCCCTCGCCCTCGCCCACCCAGACCCCGACCTCGCCCGCACTGCCCCCGACGCCGCCTCCCTCCCCACCCTCACCATCACCCCCGACATCATTGCCGCCGACGGCGCCGTCGTCTGCGCCGTCTGCAAGGACGACTTCGCCGTTGGCGTCGAAGCCAAGCAGCTCCCCTGCCGCCACATCTACCACCCCGACTGCATCCTCCCCTGGCTCTCCCGCCACGACTCCTGCCCCGTCTGCCGCTTCCGCCTCCCGCCCTCCTCGCCGCCCCCGCCGGCCGACGGCGGTCCGCAGGAGCCGGATCCGTATCTCGAGCTTCTGACGACTTTGCAGCGGGTTTGTGAGCAGCGATCGGGTGCGAGGGCGGCGGCGGACTCGCCGACGGGAAGCTTGACCGATTGATTGGGGGTGTGTGTGTGTGTCTGTGTTGTGGTGTCTACCGACGCTTGTTGTTGAAGAGAAATTTAGGGTAATGCCGCTCTCTTTTTCTCGGATTTTTGTTTGCTGCATCTTTTTGTATGTGTTTGTTTGAATCTACGATTGGATTCAGATCCTTGAATCAGTTTGGTTCAGATAAATATTTGTGATTATACAAAATGTAATCCTATACACGTTTTCGTTGCAACTCAGAAATCATAGTGTTTGTTTCTAGAGTTTGGGAGAGATTGATGTGGGAACTGTCAGTCGTTTTGATTTGGGTAGCCATGATGCCCTTAGGTTCTGTAACAACATTGAAGAAGTACTATAAGATGGGATTCATTCTGATTGATTACAGGTGTGAGGGTGGTTGATAAGAAAATCAGGAGATAGTATTGTACTATCTTGTGGGCACTCATAGGTATCAAGTCTAACCAAGTCCTATTCTTTTTTAGTAGATCTACATGCATCTTACTCGAATCTTTATTTTCTCCTGAAACAAGGAGTGTTTTTATCTACTGTAAGGAGAGGAGAGAGATATCATAGCAGGAGGTGACTGCCAAGTAGTATGCTTTTAGAATTTGAACTCGTATTGTGGCTGATTCTGTAGTGGGATGGTTGGGAAGAAATTTGGGAGTATTCCTCATTGTTGTAACTGGAACGCAGACAATTACTTGAGAGATTGTCTGCGAACTTGAAAAAGTACTAATTTTTTGTGTGTACTCTTATTTCGAGTAGTAGAGCGCTTTCTTGATCTTCTAATGATGCATTTTCTGCGTTTAATTTGTAACCTTGAGCTTCTTTGGGGCACTTTATCTTGTAACATTGGCGAGTGCCATGTGTTTTCAATTTACAGCGAGTAGTTTTCCCCTTAAAAACTAGTAGTAGTTTGGCTGCTTGTCAATTCAAGATTGTTGCTTGTTGCACTTTTGCTTGCTTTTGCTTAGAAGGCCAGCATTGTTAGGTGAAGACTGTTATAAATTTGATTGACGTTAATACGAGCATGTTATGCTTTATTTTTGCTTTTCAAGCAACTGTTTATATAGATCTACTATGTACTCCTACATGCATCTGTTTTGAAGAGCTTGCACGAAATAATTACCTTTTTTTTCTGTGGAATTGTTCAATTTGAAACATTGGTTTTTTATGATCAGCCAATCTGTCATTTTGGTTGATGGTTAAACGCTTGACTTTCGCAAATGATCTAACCTGACTTGTTTTTTTTTTCTAGTGTAGGTCCGTTGCAATATGGGCAGTACGTATCTGTTTCCTGATATTTGGAAGACCATTGCCAATTTAATTAGTTTTACTATGCATGAATTTGTAAAGGCAACCTCTGCCGTAGAAGCCCCATTTACTTGGAAGCTAATAGATCGATTCTATTTGCTATTATATTTTCTTCCTTTCATATCCATGGAGGTTATTGGCAAGAAGCTAGTCACCTCAATTTAAGCTCCCTGCTTCATAGTTAGTAGATTTTTGCAGTAGACTACGGAATACATATTATCTCTTACGATATTCAAATATAACTCCTTTATTATGGAAGTCTATGATATAAGTTTGGTTGGATTATAATGGATGTCTACTGTGAAACATGTTTACTCTTTCCTGATTTAGGGTTTTTTTAAAAAAAACTTAATCGACCAATCACGTTGACATAATTTTTCCTCATCTTTTTGTTTGAGTCAATACCTAATTTTTTTTTCATGAAACAAATGTAGTCGGTGCTTGTTATTTAACCTATTCAGGCTATGTACATGGATGCTTTCGGAACGTTATAACAGAGGCGGCTTTGATGTAAATTCTTTTGAAGCATTACCTGATTGAAATTACGGTCAATGTTATCCATCTTGCCTTTTCTCTTCGGAACTCATATAATCTTTCCAATGCTCTATCCAAATAATTAGCTAAAACACCTGACTAATATGAAATTGATTTGATTTGGTAATCACTGTAGTACATGATGTGCCAGTTCTCTAGTAGGAGGGCTTGCATAGGAGGGCTTGTAGGGCAAGTCGAATTTGAGTTGGGTTAATAAGTACTCTAGTTAGTTTCGAACTAGCTACATGTACCCTTCTTTTGTTTAATTTATACTAAAATTTAATTTATAATTAAAATAAATTTATTTTACTATAATTATATATAAAAAATAATTTAATCATAAATACTTTTATTCAAAGTTATTATTATATAGTAATATTTTATAATTTAATTAAATTTGTATAAATAAATTTATGATTAATATAATTAAAAAAATTATTCTTTATATAAAATATCAAGCTTTCAATCAAGCCAAGTAGCCAAATTGAGCAGGTAGAAGTCTAGGCTTGACCTATTTAACATATTAAATCAAGGTTTAAATCGAGTCTTTTTTCGAATTAAGTTCTGCTAAATCAAGTTTAAATGAGCTTTAAAAACCCATTAAAATGGTGTGGATTATAGAAGACATATTCAGTTCATATAACCTCTTCATTTTCTAGACGAGGAAGCCATTATCAATCTATAGCGTGGACTCCCCTCATTCCCACCTCTGTTACTACTTGTCCATACGTGGTCACCCAATGCAACTCATCCAAGGAAATTCGACAGTCCATAGTTATCAAATTTTCCAATCTTGTGCTGATCATTTGCCTCATGCCATAAGATCAGAATGTTCCCTACATTGGGTGGTCAAAATGTTGCACCGAAGTTGTTTTTAAAGTCAAACAGACATGAACGCAAACATGTTCAAGCACGCCAAGATATTAGAGAGGAAGCTTCACACGCATTATGCACCAAGCTTTGGTAATGCCCTGCATGAAAAGTCAAGATGACTAAGTCGGCCATGGTCGATCTCTTCCTCTATAAATAGACAACATATGCCTCTTTGTCTTCTTCATACGCGCTTATCATTCTCAATCTTCGAACCTTGTGAACTGTTGATCAGGTGGCCATGGAAGTCGGTGAGCTATTGATGAAGGTGGGTCTATTTGCCATCGTCCAGGGCTTGGTCTATCTCATCCTCTCCAACTCCTCTTCCATCTTCTCCTCGAAGGGGATGAGGAAGTCTCTCAGCTTCAGAAGCGTCCGGTCCGTCAGCGTTCGCCGGTTTCTCGCTGCCCTCTCCGACTACCCCGCCGGCGGAGAGGTTTCACCTTCTTCGTCGCTGGCTAGAGGGGCTTCTGAACTATCGGGCGACAAAGAAAAGTAGACTGTTCTTGGAAAAACCGGGCGTAATTCTTTGATGGCTTTAATTTAATTGTGACTGTTTTTTATTTGTGTTGATGCACAGAATCACAGATCATATGTATAATTTTATTTTGGTGGTTGTACAGATCATGTGTATGTTGGGAACATTTAGTTGGGTAGCTGTTTATATATTTTCTATAGGTTTTGCTCTATCAGTTGACCTTCAAATTTGTCATCTCTTGATTTTGTGGTGTTCTTATTTTATCTGTATCATGCTTCGTTGTGGCCGGCATAATGCTTAGACTGAGATCTTCAAGATGACAAATAATATCAGTGTTACATGTTTTATATAGAGCAAGAGTTTGATCAAAAGCATCATGCTTGGCTTGTAATTTACCTGTTTTGTTGTAAGCATTTTTAAGCTTTTTTTAGTTCTTAAAATAAGACAAACAATCATATTATACGACCATTTTTCGTGTGACATGAAATTCCTTTACTAGCATTGGATAAAGTACAAATATCGGTCTTCGGAAAATGAAAAAAAAACATACATATTTTTTTTCAACGTACACGTACGTCACGACTTAGCCCGCGTTGAAACGTCTAACGCCTATCTACGAGTACTATTAAGCCACGTAGAGTTGGCCATAGCATGGCTTGCGCAATATTGTTCTCTTATTCATGAAAGAAAAATTAAAAAATTATGGAAAGTAATAGATTCAATTAATAAAAATAGAATGTAAATAAAAAATAAATTTAATTATTATAATATACCTAGTTTGTATCTTTAAAATCGGAGACTATCCTTGCAATATTGTATTATTTAATAAAAATTTATCCATAAAATTAAAAAAATCATGTTATACGTAGTTCTCCACACATTTTATTAAATAAATGTAAGTATTAGTTGTGATTTAAAAAATTTGACTCAATTAATTAGACAAGGACGTGAGTAAAGAACGTTGACAGAGAACCGTAGGTATAACATTTTATAAAATTAAAAGACCAATATACTCATCGACGTCATGCTCACCGGGAATTGACGACTGGGTCCATTCACTTCATAAGCCCATGGGCCTCCAATGGCCCATATACCCAAATTAAACAAATAGCGTCCTTTTTAGCCCGTATCCGTACAAGGGTCTTTACAAATTCAAAAAAGCGCCGCCGCGCCGCCACCGTCTCCATGGCGACTACCTCCCCTTCTCCGGCGACCACCGCCGCCCCTTCTCCAACCTCGCTCCCCCAATTACCCCACCGCCCCGCCACCGCTGCCGTCGCCTCCGCGGCGGCGCCCTCTTCCACCGCCTCCGTTAAACCGTCGTCGCCGCCGCCATTCCAGCAGATCCCGCCGCCGCCGCCGCCGCCCATCGCCTACGCCTTCCAGACCAGCCTCGCCTTCCCTCCCCGACCAGCCCGACCCCTCTCCTCAGACCAGCTCGTCACCGTCGCGGCGAACCTCGGCCGGAACGGCCCGGTGCTTCCCTTGCCGACGCACTCCAACTCTCGACCCTACACTTTCGTCCCCGACCACGCGATGCGTCCGGCGGCGAGTCACCCGCTGCCGCGGCCGACGACGCCGGTCGCCGCCACCTTACCCACCGTTTTGGCGCCGGGGCCGAGGATCCTTCCCTCCCAACATCACCCCAAGGTAGTTCCCTTTTTGTCGTTGTTGGTTAGGGTTTCCAATTCTTCTTTCGGAATGAGCTAATGTGTCTTTTTGTGCTGGTTTTAATGTACAGATTGATCAATTTCCCACAATTCCTTCAATTGCCGATTTCAAGAACCGGTGCGGCCTTTTCTTATTATGTTTGTGATTTGATTTTATTTAGTCAGAGTGTATGCAAATGATGGCTCGTATAATTTGATTGCAGAGATAAAAGCAGTGAAGATTCTGTCGTTGTAGTTAATGGTCGCAAGGTGCGTATATGTGATTTCAGTTTTTCAATTCTTGTGAATGAGGATGTTCAATTTGGTTTGATTATGTTCAATGTGAGGTTGTTGTGGCCATTGCTTGCAATCAGTGCTACATGTTTTGTCCCTTCAACCGCAAACAATTTTAATTAGTGTGGCTTCCCTTGTTGGAAAATTGTATTGTATCATGGAGAGGAAAGTAGGTGGTTTGGTCCACCATCCTTGTGTGGTTCTTGGGGCGTGCTCCCTCCCTCTTCCGTTTGTAGATATGAGAAAATGAAGAATAAAATGGAGGGAATAGAAGAAAAAAAAAAGGAAAAGAGCTGCCCTTAGAAGACAATCATATCTGTTTTACGGCTTAGAACTTTTATGTGTTCACCAATTTTCCCAGTTTTTAAATGTATTTTTGTAGTTTTTAAATGTTGGGATCTATCACATGCTTTACTTATTGACAATAATGTTTTGTCCTTTTTTTTAGCTGAATTATGTACCACTTGAGTGGACTGTTGGTGATGTAAATAAAAGCTGTGTCACTTCCAGCCCAGCTAGCTGGTGCAATGTGCAAATCATGATAAATTTGGTGTTCAATCTCACACATTGTAATATTGCACAGCCAGCAAGATATTTTATTATCTGTTGTCTTTTGGTTCAAGTTGTTTATGGTTGTAATGGAAGTGCAATTAGCAGTCAATATTTAATAATTCTTTTGGGTTCTCATCTGTAATTTGCAACAAGTAGTCAATCCTGAAGCTTTTTGTTTCAGATATATGTCATATGAGTGGAGTATCATAAATTCTAGTCATTCACACGTGGCATGGATTCTAGTGTGTTGAAAATTGGCGAATATATCTAAAGACGTGTTTATGTGGGTGACACCATTGTCATGCGCGTTGAAAGCGCTCTTGTAATTGTGCCTTGGCTTATTACTGTATGTTCATTAGTCTTATGCTCTTGGGTGCAAGAAGTTTGCCGAGAATTCATAGCTACAATATATTTCTGTATTTATTTTTATGGCATTGTTTATTTTTTATGACAATTTGTAGTTGCTTCCCATCTTTCGTTTTATAAGATAGTGAGACCAGTGTGCATTACTTCAATTCTTTAAAATTAGCAAATTTGTTTCTATTTATTAGGTGTGTTAATATACATTCTATTTAATAGATAGTAATGTATATTTGGGTCAATTATGTTAGTTTAGTCTTTATTTTCTTACTTGGTCAATGTAACCTCAAGTGGTCCATGGTTTTTACTCCGTGCTTCCACCAAAGGCTACAACTTGTTCGCCACCATCCATCGCACCGACAACATCATACATTGTTCAAGGATCCCTTGATATTTAGTAAAAGATGACATCGCCGGCGATCCTATTGCCAAGGTCCATTCTGACCACCCTAGAATAGTTGCAAAGCACTCGCTTAGGGAAAACGAACCCCTATTGGTGATAGTCTTCCCTTTTAAATAGGATACACTCTATTTAATAGATATTAATATTTAGTTTGGTCTATTTTGTTATTCAGATATTTACCTTCTTGATTGGTCATTGTAACCCAAGTGGGTTTATAGTGTATTGATCATAGTTTTAAATACATGCTACCAGGTTGGATTTATAGCTGAAATGGGTATATTTGTTTCAACTGGGTCAAACCTTGCCGAATCTTGAAATTATAAATAAAATGCTTTAGTAGACATTATAAATACTTTTTTTGTTAATATTTAATTAAAATACCAGTTGAAAAACAATAATTTTCTATGAAATGCTGATTTTGTGAAAATTTCATATTAAAAAGCTGGTTACGAATTAAAATGACGCAAAGGCTTAAACCATATTGATAAGGTAAGTTACATAGTGTAATCCCAAGTGGGTTTAAGGTCTAGGCCCACTTATGGATCTATAAATAGGGTTACATTCTCTCTTTTTCAGAATCAATCAAAGAGAAATCAAATTAGCCTTCAGTTTCATCGCATCAATTGGTGACCTCAATTTACTCCAATCCACCAAGATTGAGCCTTGTGCTCTTAATCTTGGGTTTGAGCATTGATTTAGCTCTAAAATCGTAAAGAAAACCTGTCACTATTGTCTTAAGTTTGTAGTTTGCAAAGAATGCAGTACTATCAGTGGATAATTATTCTCTTGAATATACTATTTTGTTTTACCTATTTTTTTGTTCTTCGCTATTGTTCAAGTAATGAAGTGATGAAATCAATGAGCAATATTTTTATTATTGAAAGTGATTTTTTGTTTGAGGAAAATGCATATTTGTCATTTTTTACTCGTGTGCTCTCCGATTTTTTGGTTACATGCATTATTTCCGCAATATTGATTGTACTGAGGTGCCAATTATCATCTTAATGTTGATTGTTGTCGTCAATTTGTAAATTTGTAGGTTAGAATGAGTGATGGCAGCTCAACTTCTTTATATGCACTTTGCCGGTCGTGGGTCAGGAATGGTGTGCCACAGGAAAATCAAGTACGTCTATTTTCTCTATAAGTTGAAGGTTCATCAGTTTTTAGATATTCTGCACAAATTTAAGAATATAGGATTGTGATTGTATTTATGCGTATCAGATATGTTACTGGAGGTGAAAAATCTGATAACTAATTCCAATATGTAGACTTCATTAGTTATTTATGAAAAAGCTCTTATTTTTCCAATAATTCTGAGTGGATTGAATTTGTATAGCCCAGGTTTTGGAATCCACTAATTGTAATTGATGTAATTTAATGAACTTTCTCATTGTCTTATTTCCATTCATTTTACTTCATAATGGCATGCCTTCTGAAACTGAAGGTTTATCAAGCTTTATTTTCCTAAAACTCACAGGAATGATAGCCGGTTTATGCTACTGCACATAGGAGAGCCTTTCCCCATTTCCTAGTTAGTTTCACTTTTGCATGTGTTGCCAGTGTTTTGCAATGTTTTAGAGAGCGACCAAGTGTTTTTTTTTCAACAAGTTTACTGGTGGAAGATGATTATATTGGTAGCTTTAAGAAACCATTATATGATAGAACTCTGTTTGTAATTCTTATATTCTAGGAAACCATTCTTTTTCCATCTTATAACAAAACGGGGTTGGGACCATGGATCCTTGTCTAGGACCCATGTGAGTGGCAATGTTTATTTTTATTTGGGAGCTTGGGACTGGCTTGCAGAGTTAAGTAGGAGTTTGCTAAGTAAAAGAATTTGATAGAATCTGGGAGCTTACTTGCATTTGGGCGATGGAATCATACATCATCTAAAAATTACTTATGGAATTTTTGGGGTCATTTATTGCTGTAGAGAAGTGTGTAACTTGATTTAGTCTTATCGGATTGGGAAAAAATTGATGTTGAAAGGTATGGATACTTGCTTGGCGCATCATATAAGGCATCCCATGAAGTGATAAAGTACATCTCTTTGGTCTACATCGCAATTTGTTTAAATGTGTGTGTAGCTGGGATAGTGTGTCGACTGTTATTCTGGATTTGTATGAATTGTTAATGGTACCATGTTTTGGTATGTATTTCTTATTTAGCTCTTTCCTTTGTTGAAAGTGGTGATGCATGTTTTGCAGTCACAATTTGTAGAAAGTGGATTTCCAAGACGAGCCTTACCTGTTCGTACGACTGAAGATACTCATACTTCTAAAGAAAATGAAGCTCTTGATGATGATACAAAACATTCTGGGGAAGATGAGGTTTGAGAACATTCAAGCATTGCTATGTTTTAGAGGAGGTTTGATCGTCTTCCTTTTCGTGGTCTGTCATTAAACTGACATATGTATTTCAGTCTGTAGGTTCTGTTGATGACATGTCTATAGATGAGCTTCTGAAGGAACATGTGAAACGAGCCAAAAAAGTTAGAGCAAGGTGACTTTTGATATTAGAATCTGAATGAATTGAGACTATTATTTTTTGGATTATTTACTATTATACTGGTGCAGCAAGAATTGAGACTATTATTTTTTGGATTATTTACTATTATACGTATGCAGCAATGATCCACACTATATTCACCAATGATTTTAAGTCAATGTCACTAACATGCATATATCAGATTGCAAATGAGTTTTTTAAAGTTTATTTAATTGCAAAAAAGTCTCCGCCCCTTCTCTTATTAGTAGCCAAAGAGCCTCATGATAATTAAAACTTAATTTCTAAAAATTATGACTAATTATTTTCTCTAAATAAGATAATGAATATTTATTTGATTTTTGCAAAAAAAAAAATCCTTTTTTTGAATATGATGTTATACAAAAATATTAGAAATGATTTTGATTTTATGTTAAAAATAAGTAAAAATCTTAATTAAGTATTTATGTGTAAAAGATTTTAATTTGGGTAATTTTTATATTTAAATTATTTTTTACAGATTTTCAAATTGGATAGCATTATATTTTTTTTTTTAAATAATAAATAAAAATAGAAAAAAATATTATGTAGAAAACATAAATTAAAAATATGTAAAACTCCTTAATTAAGTTTGTATTATGAAATAATAGGCTTTAATTCAATTAATATAATATGATTATAAATATATGATTAGAATTTAATTTTTTTTTTAGAATTATTAATTTGGGTAGAATTGTACTCAAAATTTTCTTAATAATAAATAATTATAATAATTGAAATTCTAAATTATGTATTAATAAGTTCTATTGTGGGTCAGAAATAATCACAGAATAAAGGTGCGGAAAACTTGCCCCTTTAATGTAAGTAGGTTGACTATTTTGCTAGTCATGTTTTTATTTTAATTTTTTTTCGTAAATGTTTAATTTATCATTTGTCAGCTGCGCATATGCTTATAATTTTAGTTACATTCTGATCTTTCCTATCAATGGATGCCTTACTCATCCTGCCATAAATAATTAGCATAGCTATATTGCTGTGCATTTTCAACTGCGGAACTGTTTAACCCAATAGGTATCTATTTTGATGGTCTTAATGTTACTGAGTTTTTATCAGAATAAGAGAAGAAAGACTTCAGAAGATTCATCCTTACAGGCAGAGACTATATTCCATTATCGAGAAAATCCAGCAAGCAGAAGCTGATCCATGCAATGAAAGTTCTAATGCTCCTCGAACTTAATGGCTTTCATTCTGCAGCTTGATCACCGTCTTAGTAGGTTTTAAAGGTACCAAGCCCTCGAAATAGCGTCATTTGGCTCTGTTTGCTCTAATTTTCAACATATGCAGATCGCTGATTGTGCTATAGTTGCAGAAAGGCTTTTTTCTTATTTTCTTTTTCTTTGTTTTCTTCAAAAGAAAAGTTGAAGAAACGCTAATGATAGTGGTGCGTCTAGTTTACGCTTATGAATGGTAGAAAATGTACATGACCACTGAAGAACTTCTAATGGCATTAATATGTGTACAGGATGTAGATTCTTATATTTTGAATGACTAGAATACGAGGCAATGCTATTTGTGATGAAAGTGTAAACTTTGGTTGGGAACATAAGTTTTTGGGTTACAAATACATCTCCATCTAAATTGGCTAGTTGAGCTAGATTATGTTCCGGCATGGGAAGAGCTGGTTATTAGGACAGTTTGGTTTCCATCTCCCTGATCTTCCTGGGCTTTTTTCTTTTTGCAATCAGGCTCAACGTTAACTCTGCCACTGCATATGCATTGGCTGTTCTAGGATGGATAGGAGAGCTTTTTACCAGAAAAAAGGGTTATTTTTTTATATTACCAGTTATGGGAAAATCAAGTATACTTATCAAAAAAAAGAAAATATTATTAATTGTCTTAAATAGTTTAATTAGATTTTATATTTTTAAAAATTGATGAATTTTGTTGTTGGTGGCAGTCAGCCAGGTCCGGCCACAATAGGATGGCTAGACTGGCCGCCCTTGGCCAGGGGCGGCCAAGCAAGGACCTTGGCCGCCACAAGGCCAAGGGCAGCAGCCTTGTGAATTAATTAATTTACTTATTTTTATAAATTAGGTGGTAATTTTATCATTATCAAAAGAAAATTTTTTTCTCCCACCATTAGGTAATATAAAAAAAAACTCTCTTTTCTGGTTAAAAACACTAGATAGAAATAAGGTTGATAATTGGAAGAGTATCAAATTGTCATAATTTATACTTGTTATGTAAAAAAGAAATTGTTATCTATAATTATATGGATTTTCGGTTAACACGTTAGAACTCAAGCTCCGTTCTATCAAAAATCCATTTACATTATGAACTCCTGTTCCGAAGAATCATCTAATGTTGGGTCTTTCTTGCAAGGCTGAGAGTTCAAAAATCACAATATTATTTGTCTATAAAGAAATCAGTTACCTAAATCTAATTATCAACTCCCACAACATTTTGCTGTTTGCAATTTAACTTAAACAAAGTTTTTCCCTCGCTCAATGTGCTCTAGAACATCAATGAAGGGGGTTTTGTTATATTTAGAGTTATGTCTTCAAGTTGACCTTTTTTTTGTAAAAAAATATATTCTGTATTCTGTATTGTACTCAACTTCATCTTTGTCTATTAATAAACCATATTATTTATGGTCGTGTTATATACAACGTGTAAAAAACTAAACCAGTTAATGCTAATGAGATTGCATAAGTCAAGCTGTAAAGCTAGGAATCAGTAGTAATGTTACAGGTTTTATATTATACAAGCACAGTTGAGATTTTGTGATCATCTGCGTTCAATTTGTACTTTGATCAAAGTAGGATCAAGGGTTGAATTTTTTGTGCAGTAATTGATTTTCTACTCTTGCGTGTTGGGTAACCAATTAATAGTGATTATATATGTATATTGCTCTAATGTAGCTGCTATGTTAGCCTAGATTAGTTTTCTAATTGATAGAATTTTTTAGGTTTAATCTTGAATCAGTTATTTGATCAATCAGAATCAATATTCAATCAAAAGATTTTTCCAAAACTGCTCCTGTTATCAAACTAATTAATTTATTAATCTACATTTAAATATTTTACCTTCTTACATTGATTTGCTAACAAACAACAGCTGATTAATAATTATGTCCACCGCTGTTCTTTAGCAGATAACAATAATACGTTCAAGTTTCCAATGAATATAAATTATAGACTTGGACTCTTGGTGTTTGTTTGTTCCATCGCCTACTTAATAAATATCAAATGTTCAACAGAACTCATAGAATAACTGAGATTGATAGTAGTCCTCAACAAGCAAAGCTAGCTGCAAAAGCTAAAAGAAAGTATAGCCTTGAAACTTCATTTTTATTCTAAAATCTCTAGCTGACTGTGTTTTGATGAGACTATGTTATTGATTTAATTTTATTTGACTTTATAAGTTAAGAATATATAACAAAAGTTTATCATTTATTTTTGTAGTTTTTGCTAAATCAACATTAAAAGATAGATATAAGTTATAAGTCAATAGATTGCAAGTCTAAAGAGAGAAGCATACAATTTATTTCATATTAACTTTATTTTTCGTATAGAAAATTAAATTAGTAATAATATATAAACGACTCCTCAGCATGGAGTCTAAACTATGCATGCAAGTGAGTCTTGATCGTTTAACTTGACTAGGAAATTATTATGTTGGAAATATCAAAGGGTACTTATTTGGTTCCATGCATGATTTTACTCAGGGTAACTTTTGGCCCAGGGTTTTTTAAATGATATTATTTATAAGAGGTAAAATAATACTAATAATAATAATAATAATAATAATAATAATAATAATCACACACACACTATTATATATACTTGTATGTATCATAATAAAAATCATGTAATATATACCGATGAATAAGGGTAGGTATTAATTATGATCGAGAATATCTGGCTTACATAGTTATATAAGGATGTAAGTAGATAATGTGGGCGGAAAACGTAACATTTAACATTTTTTCCATAAAATCTAAAGATGGTCCTCTATTTTTTGTGGGATCAAAGAGGCTCATTTGGAGGGAGCTTACAAAAAAAAACTTTCCTGGGAATTTTTTTTCTTTTTTCAAATTAAGCAGTTTATTAATGCATGCATGGCTGCCTTTGATCAAGATGACGTTACATTTTCTTATTCGAACTTGTGGTAATTGAAAGATGGAAATAAACAAAACACAAACGTAATCTTTGACATGACTTGGGCTCAATTAACTATCGTGCAAACAGACCGAATCTCCCCGGCAGTCCCAGTAAGAGAGCCAAGATTGCCCATGTTGATATCATGGACTGCACGAAGCTGCCGGCGACTCTGTCGACGATGTCGCTCGGGTACAAAATCTGGTCGGAACTCAACAAGCCACGGTTGTTCTGGAGGTTGGTGAAGTAGGCGTTGTCGAAGCCATTGGGTGTGGTGGGATCGAGGTTCACCAATGTGTTTCCGGACCGCCTTGTGGGCACTGTTGTTGCATTTGGGTACGGTAGGTTGCGTCTAGTGATGAGTAGGGATGTAAATGAGCCAAATTTATTCGCGAGTTTTTTGCATTCAGCTCGGTTCACACTAGTTAATTTTGTACTCATAAAAATATTTGGCTCAAAATAGATAAGTTCGTTGAACAACGAACATAACTTAAGTAAAGGAGTGTTCGGCTCAAAAATCGAACTCGATGTATTCAAACTCGAAAAAAATGTTTGGCTCATAAATACTATTGAGCTCACATTGAATTTATGTAGTATTTAAATTTTTTTTTGATCCTATATAAGTCAGGAACATACTCGAGCTCGGCTCGAACTCGGCTCGAACCAAACTCAAATACCATAAATTTTGGACAAGCTTGCTCGGCTCGTTTACATTAAAGCTCGGCTCATTTACATTAAAGTTCGGCTTGACTTGTTTTATATCGAACCAAACTCAAACACACCCCTGCTCAGCTCAGCTTGGCTCGTTTACACCCCTAGTGATGAGTCTAAGTTGCTTGTCCTACTAAAGTTGGACAATCGGTTTGTGATGAAAGCACACCGAGCACGTCCAAATGTGCGTGCCCCTATCAACAATCAATAGTGGATAGATAGATAAACATGCAGTTAGAAACGTAAATAAAAATTATATTATTTGTAATCATATTGATCTTAGTTCATCATGGATGTATAATATTACCAGATAGAGCGACGAGGTCTGTGTCATCAAGGCCAAGGTTGGAAATTTTGGATCGGATGACGGAGAGGCTCTTGAAGGGGGGGAGGGGAGGTTCTCGGCTATCCTGTCCATGGTTGTAAAAATCGTAATCGGAATCGGAATTGGTTTTCGAAGGAGTTGGAATCGGAATCGGAATCGGTCTAAATCGGTCAGGAATCGGTCTAGTTGAATCGGTTTTAATCGGTCCAAATCGTTTATATATAATAATTTGACAATTCAAAAATAAATATATAAAAAATTAGATGTTGATGTTATATTGAGAATATTATGTATATTATATTTTATGATTATTTTTATATTTTTTGGATTTTTTAATTATTTTGAATTAATTATTATTTTTACTCGAGTCGGACACAAGTCAAGTTTTAATTACAAGAATGCCACCGCTCTCTCTCTGCCTCTCTCCCTCGCCGCCGCCGCTGCCGCGCCCCCCATCCCCCCCGCCCCGACCCGCCCCGCCCTGCATCCGCCTCCCCCCGCCGACCGCGCCCCGCCTTCCACCCGTCGCGCCCTGCCTCCCCCCACCAATCGCGCCCCGCCCCCCCTCCCCCGTGCGCCCTCAGCCCCTGAGGTAGGAGGGCGGAAGCGGGGTCAGCGGTGGACGAGCGAGGTC
>JAVDBV010086270.1:0-25602 GCA_032619315.1 Piper longum | reverse complement strand
GGCGGTGGTGAAGGGGTGGTATTTTCGTAATTAAAAATTGACTCGAGTCCGACTCGAGTAAAAAATAATAATTAATTCCAAATAATTTTAAAAAAAAATCTAAAAAAATATTAAAAAAGTATCATAAATTATAATAACACAATAATATCAAAATAATATTAATATCAAATTTTTTTATATAACCGATTCGAACCGATTCCGATTCAGACTCAGACTGATTCTTGAACGAATAAAAAAAACGGTTTCTTGGCTGATTTATACCGATTCCGATTCCGATTCTTTGAAAAACCGATTCCGATTCAGATTCATGCAACCATGGTCTCCTCTCTGAAACTAGTCATTCAAACCAACACAAGGTAACCATATTCAACAAGGAAAAGCCCAACAGTATTCAGTAATCGAGCTCCACGGGTATATAGCTTTATTTTGAGATACATTCTGAGAGTACCTTTTGAGTCAAAATTTTAAATATCGTATATTGGTTATGAGGGATTTGGCCATACTTGGTGCAATCCATTAAAGCGTGTTCAACTGAATTTTATATTTATATATAAAATGTTTTATTACACATTGTAAATATTTTGCGATCAATCAATACTTAACCAAATATTGGTTAAAATAATGCAGTTTTCAATAAATAAGAAACCCAGTTTTGAAAATATTTCAGATTTAAAAACTATACCAGATTTGAAGAAGCTATACGGTTTTGATCACATGTTCCCAGCCTCGTAAAATAAGGTGATGCCACAAGCAAAGTTTTTCACACAAACAAAGTTGGAAGGCTGGACATTCTTACATAAATAGATAGTATGAAACATATAAGCAATAATCTAAGACAACAATCTTGTCATGAGACAAGAAGCCTCCTTTTCTGCTTCTAAATGTTCTTCCTTGTACAAATTTACATATATTACGCAGCTCACCTTATTGCTTATTTGTCTATACAAAAAAAATATATTATAAGATGAAAACAAGGTTTTGAGTAGGTGGGAAGAGAACTGAAGCAGCAGCGAGAAAAAAAATACAAGCACAATTTTAACTGCTATGACCCATAGCAACAACTGTGATTCTCACCATGTGGCCTCGACTACCCTTCATCAGAATTTCGCCGAAGCCGTAGAGACCAGTCAGGGTTCGGACGGTGAGGGTAACTGTTAGTTTTCCTGATGCACCAGGCTGCAAGGTCATTGCTGACGGGCTCACCTCCATTGCAATTGCAGGCGACATCTTTGATGAGATCACATATGTTTCTGTCCCAGCAACATTTGTTACTGTTCGAGTTATAGATTGGGTGCCAACGAGATGCGCCACTGCAATGGATGGAGTGTTAAGATCGGTCGGCTTTCCATGAGTGGCATTGCAATGAGACTGCAACTTTGATATTTCCCCCTGGTCAATGCCAGGAGAGGAACACAGAAAACGGATGTAGTCCATGTAACCTGTTGAAAAAAGAAACTGAAAGTAAACTTTGAAGCATTTTAACTGTATATAGTTAATACAACATTTTAAATTGCCGATCTCAAGCCCGGATTAAGGAAGAGGGTTGGTGACTGATAGGGCATCTGGCCATAAAAAATTTTGCCATATGTAATTGCATGGATCCTAGTTTATGGTCTATGTCCCTAACACCCTTTGGGTACCAGGTGGAAGAAGAAGATAGTTAATACAACATTTCTCACAAAATAAGTTTCAGCAAAAGGGCCATGAAAAACACGATGCTGGAGTTGCAAGCATTTAAAAGAGGAAGATACTTAACAGCAACATGCATCAAACCTCATTCAATAAGGATGGATAGGTATGTAGAAATTATAATTCACTTCAAGCCTATCATCTCAGAGTCAAGAAGCTAAGATTTATACTAAGATCGGCATCAAACATTTTATTTAGTTAGTTTTCTGAAACCATCATGTGGATACGGCAGAGACCTGCCTTAGTTTTGTTTATTAGTAGGAGTTAGCGACCGAATCCCTACGGACTGTAATTTAGAAAGAGTCAAAGCAACTCTAAAGGCCTCTATCTACACTCTTCTTCATCTTTTTTTTTATTCCTGTTTTTCTATTTTCTGCTGGCAATGGTAAATATCTGTTTTTGAGAACTTTAAAAATTTGTTCCAAAACTTAGTAGACACTCGTCTACAAATTTACAGTGTAGAACCTATTAATTTTGCACGAGACATGTTTTTAGCCTGCTTATCGATAATGAACAAAAGGTACAACTAGTCCTTTAATATGTCCTTAAATATGGAAGTCACAATTTGAAAAGGAAACTTGGTTTTCACATCTAAGCATGTGGAAATCAACAGAAAAATATTGCATACCTGCATCAAAAACGAGTCCAGGATCTAGAGCAGCTTTAGGGTCAACAGCTCCACTTCCATAATCAAAGGGTGTAGCTGTACCAAGAGTAAGTTCTTCCACTCCTGTATATTGCTGTGCTTGAAGAGGCTGCCCACCGTGATCTAGTGTAGAAGCTGTAGTCATCAACGCTGACTTAATGGCAGCTGGGCTCCAATGTGGATGCTTCTGTTTTATCAGAGCTGCAATTCCAGCAATATGTGGTGCTGCCATACTGGTTCCGGAGACCATGGCAAATCCTTCCCCTGTTTACACGTGCATCACAAAACATCAATGTTTCTTTCCAAAGTACACTAGTTCATAATATCTTGGGAACAAAATTTCATGACAGAAAACCCCACATAAAGAACTCTTCTAAATTAATACTAGGAGTCTAAATGTTGATGCAAGATGGCAGTTCAAGTGCAAGTCTTTGAACAAGGTAATGAGAAAATAATTTGTGGGAGACAAGCAAACTCATTATAGAAAGCAATCCCCTTTCATCAAACTATTTCCCAAACCAAAGGAGTGACGCGAGTGAAAAACGTGCAACAAACTATAAACAAGCAGTGAGAACTAAGAACCGTTGGGAGAAGAAGATAGAAAAAGGACAGAGGAACCAAAAATCGATGAAGCTTCCAACTGAGGCTCACTAGTGAAGCTAAATGCATATCCACAAAATCCCCTAGATATCCTCCAGCCTTCCCAGAACAAATTGTCACAAACTAGCATCTTGATATTGTTACTAGAAAGTTTTAAAATTTTATATCATGATCACCAAGCTAACAAACTAATTCATTTAATAATCCTTTGGTAGAAGTTGGACCGCATACAAGGGTTTGCAGCTCTGGTAAAATATAAGTATTGTATCTACAAATCCCACTTTTTGACAATGCACCTGAAAATTGAGATAAAATTAGAGCATTTTTACTTAAAACACTCAGATGAAGTTGTAGGAGTTGTGTACCCGAATCTTCATCAGGTGTTTGAGTAAAGTAGCTCTAATTTGATTATCTTTGAAGTACAAAGTCAACAAGTGGGATCTCGTACATAAGCTATCAATCAAAGAACTTAGGGGAGGAATACTCCAAACCTATATAAACAATTCTTCTTCAGTTCCCATTTTTAGAGGAGCACATACTCGTATTATACTCATGGAGTTTCCTCGTTGAAGAGTTCGGATAGTTAACCATGTTTGACTATTTCTTTGTAATATTAATTACTGATAAATTAGGAGGTTGGTGGTTTTTAGAAATCTGGGATTTTATTAGCAAAAGATTGTACTTATCCAGTAATATGTAATTATCTATTAATAAGTGAATGAAGAGGTGACCATCTTTTCTCCTATCCTCTATCTTGCTATGTTTATTCATTACTGGATTTTCAACACCCCTTCAAACTTGCAAGTTGTATTAGGTGCAATTACTATATGGTGTTTTCTTCTTTATTCTTTACTAGCGAGTGGTTTTGTGGTATCCTTGAATGTCATTAACCTGGCCTTCATGATAGTTCACTGCAAGAGTTTATATCTAAATAGCATCTTTTAGGGGCCTTGAGGAAAGATAGCTATCGACTAATTAGAGAAACATGCCTGAAAAATTGAAACATGTCAAGACTCAAGGTAACTGTAATACTTGATATGTCACTAAGGGAATGTGAGGAAAGAATTAGCCATTACCTACATAATTGACCTCATCAGTTCCATTTGGTGACCAGGCTGCCCAAATAAGGGAACCAGGAGCGAGAATGTCTGGTTTAAGAACATCTGCATCTTGAAAGCCAAAATCCTTTATGTTTGGCCCTCGAGATGAAAATATTGCAACTTGTGGGGCGGATTTATGTAGTTCAGGCCTTAGACCATCACCAATGCTTGCTTCTGCATTGAACACTGTGGCACGCCCTGCCCAATCTCGAGTTGTTGAGATATTGTAGTAGCCAATTAGGTCCTACAGATAAAAAGACATAATGGTAAACTATCTTAAATTAAAAATATATATTCTCAAAGATTCAAAACATTGAAAGAAGAGGCTTAAAGTGGAGAACAAGATACTAAAAAGTTTCAATTTTATAACATTTTTATCCAAGGCACAAAAAATAATAATGAAAAGTACCTAATTACTATGTGAGGTTTGTTAGGCCATAGCTAACCCACATAAGCGTCCAAGTGGATGCTCCTCATTGGTCAAACCATGAACCATTTAAAGGGGTTGAGGATAGTCATGCGCACACCTCATAGCTTAGACTGAGCTCTCTCTTCTCTTCCCTCTACCTATTATCTTCTGCCAGGTTTCCATCATTGACATTGTTAGGGTTTACAACATGGGAAAACACTATCAGTTCTAGGAATCAATTGTTGAAGAAATCTTCGAGGTCTAGCCATGGAGCAATTTAATTAATCTGTCTGCTCCCTAATGAAAGGTATATTTTTTCTATCCTAATTCTACATATCTACTGCAAGCTTTCAAGGCTGTTCTTGCTAGACATCATTTCTTTTTATGTTCGCTTACCACCTCAAACAAGTACTCATTATTCCATTGAGTCATTGGAAGATATTGTATTCTACTTTTAAGGATAGCCTTCTGGACAATCACAAAAGTTCCTCATTCTCTGCTCCAAGCAAAACCTCCAACCTCTCCTTTTTTGTAGAAAAAAAAGAAAGAAAATGACACAAAGAACATGTCAAGAGATGAGACAATATATAAATCTATTAACCTCTTGATGGCATTTACAAAGTTTGTCCCCTATGTTTTCTTGGCAAGGGTTCTGGAATACAATGAAAAAATATAAACAGACTAAAGTTTCATTACCTTGGACCTTTCGGCTTGTGTTATAAGAATCCCAGGAATGCTGACCGGAACAGGCTCGAATTTTGTCCCAGGAGACACATTCTCCACCGCAAGAATAAAACCAGCAGCACCAAGACTTTTGGCTGTTTCAGAGACCTTCTTGACAGATGCTGTACCCAGTATGAAATTAAAAGAGTAGCCACAGAGAAGAATGTTGCCCTTCACTTTATTTCTATTTAGCACTTCAGGTCTCTGACAGTCGGATGGACTGAGTTTTGCAGCAGAAGAATCCAACATGACATCATTAGCAGCAACGAGTTTATATGCCTGATTCAAGTGCGTAGAAGCTGCACGGAACGGACAAGCATCTTTTAATGCTTCAATTTCAACGGCAAACCAATAGGTGTTTAGAAGAGCAACTTACGGGATAAGCCAATTCCAGGCAGAATTTTTCCATTCCCCAAAGTAATGTGATTTCTATATCTTCGATCATCAATAGCAGCAGCTACAGTGGCTATCCATGGACTATATGAAACCAATGACTTTGGAAACGGACCACCATTTCCAGCTGCCTGAGCTACAAACACCCCTGCTTTCACTGCTGAAAGAAGTGCAGCATCAATAGGATTTAAGAAAGTGCTCTTGGTACTAGTTGTCGGACCATTGGGACCCACAGAGAGATTAAGAATGTCAACACCATCTTTTACAGCCTATCCAACAAAACCACTAAGGTTAAATTGCTTCCATTGTTATTACCAAAATAATATTTTGGGCAAAACATATGTACCTGGTCCATGGCAGCCACAACATCTGCCACAAATCCACCAAAAAGTCTGTAAAGAGCTTTATATACCGCGATTCTAAGAAGCAACAAAAGCAAAATTGTCAACACTTTCTAACAAATATTTTAAAACTAAGGGTTTATTTGGTTGGGATGAAAATAATGTAAATGAAAAAATAATTATAGAAAATGGAAATGCAATGAAATGAAATGACATGAAAATTTTAAAGATTTCCTTTACATGTTTGGATAGTAGGAAAGTAAGATGAAAACGAAATATTTCTTTCCTATGTATCACCCAAATTTTCCCCCAGTTTCTTTTATTTTTCACAAAAAAGAGTTACTTTGGATTTTACATTTCTTTCATATTGTTGAAATAAATATTTAGTGGTTCCCTTTCCTAATAGTAAAATATACGTGGTATCCTAATCAAAGGTATGGGGTTCGAATCTCATTTCTTTTTTTTTATCTCACTATAGATTAATTCTTTTTATTTAATTATTGTTACTATTGTAAAGATAAGAGCTGGTGAGTCAGAAGCAATTAATAAGATAGGCAATATATGTCCGGAGAAATATTAATTTATCTCATGTTATGACCACGGACTATTTGCCCCATGTTTGTGTTTATCTACGTGCTAAGCCTTAAAAAAAAAATTTTGCTTGCACGTGGCAGAGAGTGTTGAAGTAAATATTTAGTAGGTCATTTTCTTAACAGCTTCACCTTTTGGGATAAAAGGTTAGACCATCTAAAATTTACACATGATTTTAGGACAACCAAACCTTAAACTCAATCCACAAGAAATAGGAAGAAATATACCGAGCACGAGGAGCCATTCCACTTGCTTTGCCAAATTCATATCCATGCATTCTCACAGGAATTCCATTATTTCCAGCTGCAATTGCTGCTGTATGACTGTTTGAATGTTCCACCTCAAAATCATTTATCAGTAAAGTGAACAACAGAAATAAGGAAAATGGCAGCAAACTGCTTTAGAGGTGTAAGATAAGGCAATCAATGACAACTCATTATCAATTAATAGGACAGTCCCTTCTTTTTCTTTGTTTTTCACCCGACTTCTATAATTAGGTTTAAGTTTACAGCTCTTTCCCTCCACTTCATTCTCTTGTAGACTATATAAATGCTTAAATATTTCTAACAAATTCACACTTCAAATAAAAAGAAGCTACAAAGATTTCCCAATGCCATACTGTCAGATTTACCCAATCAAAAATGTGAAAAACATAATTGAGATATCGCCAAGTGTCCTTGAAATTCATCAAAAGTTTTAACAGAAAGAAATTGTAAGTACATATTGGAGACTGTGACAAGAGTTTTCATCAATTCACAAAATGTAAGGCACAAACTCTCATCATGGCCCGAGTGAGGTTCAAAAACTAACCTTCCATGACCATCGCCATCCAAAGGTGATGCAAAATCTACAGCCGGATTAAACTGTCCTGCGGCTATAGCAGCAGCTGCAAAATGCTGGGCTCCAATAATCTTTTCATTACAAAATCCCTTCTTGCTGTCGGGGTCAGTTTCACACTTTCCTCTATAATGGGGTACAGGGCCATAAGGTTCAGTGTTGTGGGTTGCAAAGCTAGGATGTTCAGGGTAAATTCCAGAATCAATAAAACCTATCACAATGTCTTCTCCTGCCTTATCGAATCCACCCCCAGTAGGCCATACTCCAGTTGGGAGCCCCAAAAATTGTGGTGTGTGTGTTGTCAACCTCTTAATCTTCATGTCTTTCTCCACATATTTCACCCTCGAAACCATCCTAAGAGCTTCTGCCTACCAATGAAAAAGAGCTTGGGTAAAGGTAAGCAATTTAATTTTTTTGTGCAATAACAGAATATAGACAAGAGTTAAACTAGAGAAAGAAATGCAAACCACACCTGCTCAGCAGTAGTGTGAACAGCAAACCCGTTGATCAGATGATGATAACTATAGATCTTCTTGTATGTCCCATCCTCAAAAAGTGCCCCCAGAAGAGCATCATGTTGATTCTCAAGGTACTTGGAGTATGACACGACTTTCTCGCTGGATAGCAGCTAAAGAAGATATTATGTTGCCTAATTTTAATTCATGCATTTAGTGACAAAAGTTAGATGCAATACAGAAATTAGATTCCTTCTCCGCCACCATTTGGCCATGCAAAATGTGTAATTTTTCAAAAGAAATCTGTATGCCTGTATCATACCAACTGTAGAGTTGGATTCTCCCTATTTGTGGTGTATTTTAAGAGACAATCATCATCATCCACCCAATCCCAAATGATTGAGACGGTAAACGATTAAATGAAAATCCCCAATAGCATTCAACTAAGCCTTTAAAAAAAACATTGAAGAAGAATTGGAATACTAGAAAATTCAAACGCACCCCCACCAAGAAGGCAAAGCAAAATTCCATGGTTAAAGGTTTTTATGAAATTTAAATAAAGACAGGCACATGATTAAAAAAAAAGAACAGTGTAGAGTGTTAGTCGAGACAGATTGTTCTTCAAATACACTAAGAAAGCCAGATGGTGTATACCTAGTGACATCAAATTCTTCCTCCAAGTCAACAGCAGTGGGAGAAAACCCCTCAATGCCGCCATCATAACTCACTACAGGATCTCCATGCATGACCACGATGTAAATGTCCCCATTTCCGGCCACCACAAGTGCCAACGATGCCAGAGTCACCAATCTAAGCAGCACTGTCACCATTTTAGCACTGTCCATTGACATTTTCTGCAAGAAGGGGAAAAAATATGTAAGCATGTTTCCCCACAAATAAAAATCAAATAGTCTCAATCAAAAAGAAACATCCCCAACAAAAATACAAATTGAATGTACTTACAATCAAGAACAACAACAAACACTACAAGGTACAAAAACAAGTGATGCTTTGCTCAAATCACACACACACACACACACACACACACACACACACACAAAAGAGAGGCACCAAATCTATTGCTAGCAAAAAATTAAGATGCTCGATACCTTCTACCTTTGCCCAAAACAAAGAACAAGGTTGCTGGGCGCTCAAGTACAGCAAACCGCCATGGCAGCTCCCGGAAAGCAAGAAGAAGCAGTGTATGTCAAAGCAGAACAATGCATCTACGACGATAAGCGATGTAACAAACATGAAGCAGACGTGACATGTGACAAGGGCACCACCCCCCAGTCCCCACCTCCATTTTTATTTTTATTTTTTCACCATGCACAACCAACCCTGCACGGAGCAAGAAGTCACCATTTTCCAACCTACGTCACTATATCTCTCCCTCGTTGGGTTGATGGGTAAGGAGGGTTTGGAGTTTTGATTGCTGGTAGATAAATGGTGCACCATGATTCGGGGAGGACGACAGGTGCAAATGGGATTTATACTGTGCCGACCTGGAATGTAGGCGGGTAAGCAAGTACACTCTTTTCCCTTTTTTTTATTTCTTTTTCTTCTTTTTTTTTTCTTTGTTTCTTTTTTGGAGTGGGAATTGTCTAAAACTTATTTATAAATTATGATAAATTAAATTAAATGTGGTTATTTTTTTCATTTGACCATTGACCGATTGATTTGCCGATAAAAATTGCAAAATAATATTTTTATAATTCATTAATGTATTGTTATTAATAAATTATTAAATTGATTGTGGTAATGAATTTTCTCGTGATAATATAATATTTATTTAATCATTTTTTTTTTGTAAAATAGTGATTTTCATGCTAAGTTGATGTAAGAGAAGATTAAAGAAATAATAAATGATGTAAAGGCCACACGATTGAGGTATTAGTGAGAAAAATATATTTTAAATAATAGGAAAAATAATTGAATGAAAATAAATTTTTAGCCTGTCCGATTTCAACCATGTTCGGCTTTGATTGACTTTACCAAAAAATTTGCAACCGATTTTTTATTTAAAATTAATTAAAAGGACATGGACAATCCTTGTCCAATCCCCTCCGAACACACGCCCGTGCCCACCATCAATTTTTTTGTTTAATTTAAAAATTTTCACTGAAAAAATGGTGGCAGCTCATTGGCAAGTCAATTTGTCATTGAAATGTTCCATAATAATTCAGTGACAAATTAGTAAAAAAGATAACTCTAATATTTCAATGGCAAATTTTGGGGGCGTCTATTTTTTACACTGAAAAAACAGTGGCAACTCGAGGGCAAATCAACTTGTCAGCAAACAGTTCGGTGGCAAATTGATAAAACGGTGATAACAATAATTCTGTGACTTATCATTGACATTTTTTTCACCATATTTTAGTGACAGTTAAGTGGCAACTTTCTCACAGAAAATTCACATTCAATTTCCACTAGGGTGTGGACTTTATTAAAACATGTTTATTGCCAAATTTTCAATCTTTATTAATTTTTAGGAAAATCCTTAAAAAATATAAAATATTATATACAATATAAAGAATTATTGGAACTTAGAAGAATATTTCTCAAAAACAATATCAAAGTGTAATGTGAATAAAAACAAAACAAAATTTAAATATAATAACTAGTGTGTGATACCTAATTAGAAAATCATTGATAAACATATTTATTATCACATCAACTCTTATGTATAAAAGAACGGCAAAAATTGATCTATGATTAATAGTGGGATAATATGTCAATCAAAGTATAATAACAAATAATAAATAAATTATTAAAATACATTTTTTTCCATTCAATGAAAGCTAATCACTAAAATCGGAGTCAATTTCCATATAGGTTGTGCATAGCACAAGATCTTAACATGCATATACAATTAACCCGAAGAGGAGAAAATGTGTAATATACTAACAATTTATAATAATTTGAATACATAGAGAGGTTGAAAATTAACATAAATTAATCATGAATGTTGAAATCTGAAAAAGTTCATAAGACAAACAATCACCGACTTTTGTCGATTGCTATTTGGTGGTATTCTTGTTAATCAACACAAAGGATGTTTTCTTTACACGTCGTGTTTTGTGTTCTTTTCTTTGTATCTTGTGGGAGTGGTTGGCAAAATTAGCAAAGCCACTCTGACAATTTTGATGCAAATTGTGACTTTTATGAAAATAGTAAAAGTAACTCTCTCTTTTTTTATATTTCTAACAAAACCAATGAAGTCAAATCAACCTCATTAAGATTTTGAAATCAAAATTGAATTTCCAAAACACTCTAATATTGGGAAAAAAATTACATACACCCCCTTATATGCCCCTACAAGTGTGATAGGGGATGGGTCTAGATGTTCGAAATTCACAAATCTGATTTATATTTGATTCGTTTATCCTATATAATATATTATAAGACCCCTAAAGTTAATTTTATATCTTATATCTAGTACTAGGATAAGATATGGTTTATTATTAATAATGGACTATACATTTTAATTTCGGTTAATTGCATTTAAAGATATGACTTTGGCTCATTAGTTTGTAATTTAGACTAAGTTGTTATGGATGATACAAAAGTCTCTATGGTTCTGTACTAAATAGTGGACTATACAGACTATGGGCTAGACCGTTAGCCACCAATCGACTATAGGAATTTTGTCTATTGAATTTCAAAAGCTAGGTACCTAAAGCTAGTTTCACACATGTAATACATCTTATATATTAATGAAAATAGACAATAGATATTCAATTTTAATTAACTACTTTTAAAGAAATGAGTTAGATCCATTAGTTTATACTTTAGGCCGATGCATTACAATTATTTTCTGATTGAATTTGGGTTCAAAATTTTTAAATGTATGATATGCTTGAAAATATTAGAATAGATACGGGTTTGGAGTGATCTTATTTGTATACAATCTAAAAAGTTAATATTTTATAGAATTATATTTTAAAATATTTAAAATTATATTTTTATTATTTTTATTATAATTTATATTATTTTATTTGACCGGGTCAAATATTGATCATATATGGGTTTGGTGGATTCGATGATACAAATATACCGAAAATAATAAAATTTATATAATATTAGGATTTGGATCAAATATGGATTTATTCAGATCCGTTCCAATCCCTACAAGTACTCAAACCCATGAATGACCCGGTATTCTCACCCCTAAGTATCTAATTGACACACCACACTATATTTTTAAAACACCTCTTTAAATTTTTGCTCCGAAAATTCCCTGAATTGACTCCAAACTTCTCAAATAACAAAATATTAAATCATAGATCATACTATATATATATATATATATGCTTTCCATTTAAGAGTTAAAGATTGCAACAAATATAATTTCATATATCCTTTAAAATAATATAAATGAGCCTCGTTTAAAGTTGGCTTTAAATTGACTACATTCCATAACCTATAATGACCCGATTCTAAGGCTGATTCTTTTAAGATGTTTGGTTCTTTTTTTTTGTTTAATATATTTTGAACAAAAAAAATTTGACTTTAAATTCACTTGATTCTATAACATATACCACCAAAGTCTAAGTATGTAAGTTGATTCCACTTGTCCCGTACCCGTTGATACCGGTTGCCGCAGGCATTGATAAAATATTTTCCTAATAATGAGGCAAAAAACATGATTAGAGGTGGGCGTCGGTAGGTCAGACATTGGGCAAAGCATTGTCTATATTTGTCCACTTAAATTCGGTCAAAAAGTCAATTGTCCACGGTCAAAATTTTTCGGTCAAGTCGGTCACGATCAGACAGAGTCATAATTCGATTAATATAAGAAATTATTTCTGTCTCATATTTATTTTATTATCTAATTATTTCTTTTATTATAAATATTAAGTTTTCTTACAAACAACTAATATCTCATTTATATAATCATTATCTCTGTTATTTTTCTTAGTTTCTCTCATGTCAGTTAGCATAAATATTAAAATCATTTTTTAAAAAATATTATATTGCAATGGGAAAATTCAAAAAATAAGATTAATGTGAAAATCTATGGATATATGTGTGTCAAATAAGCCCTCTATTAGAATTAAAAGTTCATCAATTATTCGTTTTATTAGGGCCTGAGTAGGAAATTGCAATGAGTAAATAAGTTGATTATGGAATGTTCATAAAATGAGTCAACACGAATTGATTCAAAAAATTATTTAGATGAACCAAATATTCCTTTTGTAGATGTAGTAGATGACCAATTTGATATATTATTATGGTGGATATTAAACATAGTAAAATATCCTACTTTGAGAAAAAATGTTCAATATGTTTTACTCATTCATATGTCAATCGTTTCCTCTAAACCAATATTTAGTATTAGAAATTAAATAATTGGCTCAATAAAGAATAATTTGAGTTTAAAAATACTTTTAAGTTTTGATATGTATCCAAAATTGCTTAAGGAATGAATACAAGGGTAATTCGTATTTTATATCCATTCATTTTTTATTTTTGATATATTTTTTAACATATATTCTTCTCTTGTTAGTGTATTTTTACTGTAGAGAAATAAATAAGTCTATTATTAAAGTTGTTTGGAATAATAAATATTGAAGAATGAGAAGATATTGATGATTGTGTTAATAATGAACATGTGAGAATGTTATATTTAGTTTCTTTACTTTTCTAATATTTATAAAATATTTCTATAAGTAATTAACTTTTTTGTATATTTTTTTCATGTAAGTGAACTGGATGAAGAATCAACTATTATAATATTTTGTTTTTGAAGTATATGTAATATTATATTATATGTTGATGTCAAAAATTACTTTAAAGCTTTTATACATAAATTATCTTTTATTTGACTTGAAAATGTAAACGAACTAAATTTTGAAATTAAAGGTATTATAATTATATAATAAGTGGTTTGGTATGATTGTTGATGTGAATATAGTGTTCTAAATTTCTAAGTATGACGATGACTTTTATCTTTTTCTATGTAAGTTTTTTTGGGTTATTTTAAATATTAAATATCAATTATATATATACTTAATTAATTTTAATGTATATCATGATTTAAAATTTTCATAGAACGCAATATTAATTCATGAATATTGAAAGTATTGTGCTATTGATATAAAATATCAAACATTTAGTCGGTCATTTAGTCAAACAAAAAGTATTCATATTTAATTTATTTATTTTTATCAAATTTGGTCGAGCATATTTTGAACTTCGATCAGACCGGGTAATTTGGACATCCACGCCAAACCCCTAAACGAGTGATGAAAACGAGGGCATTAACTTTGGGGGAAGAGGCAATAATATGAGAGATAGCGATCATGATAGACATGGACAAGAGGAAAGGGATTTGCACCGCTACAATTTGCAGCACATGCAGTGTGGCCGACCCCATGTTTGTCTTGACGCTATAGCAAGCCATGTGAGTCCGATTAGTAACATTTCTACTTATTTATTTCAAAGATTTATACTACTAAAATGAACATTGTTTAATAAAAAAAGTGCATGAAATCGTCCCTACCAATCAGCCCTACTTAATGAATCCCTTGTTTTTGGCCTCTTTGTTTCATCGTCAAATGCTCATTTCTTCATGTTAGTTGCCTTCCAAACGCGATTTCCTTTGTAATATATATACGTGTGAAATAGGCATGTCTTTATTCGGGTTTATTTATTTAGATTTTGCTAAGATAATAATGTAGTTCATAACTTCGGTAAGCTGTTCATTTCAACTATAAATAGTACTTGTGTGCACTCATGTTTTAAAATATAGTACCCATTCTCGTATACCAGATTTGCATATAGTTGATATGGTTATGGTCTGTGGTGGATGTTATATTTTAGACGCTCAATATTTGAAGAAAATTCTGATTTTCTATTTCTAATAAAATTATTTAAATAATCTTATTATATTTAATGTCTATCTTTTAAGAAAGATATATCCTATTAGGAATCTTATTTAGTTTTTAGATTTATGCTATGGATCTAATTCTTCTCCTATATTGTGAGTAGGATACTATGCGAGAATATCCTCAATCTAATCCGTTATGAAGATACATTTCCTAATCTTTGATTGATTAAATTCTTCAATTTGTTTAATCAGGTCGAACCAAGTTTTATCAGATTTACCATCATAAATAAAATATTTTGTTAGATATTAAAATATTTTTTGATTAATATTTAATTATATATTATTAGTTAAAGTAATGTAATTTTTAACAAAAAAATATCGGACTTTTGCAAAACTAGATATGCTTATGTGCAAGTGAGATTGGAGTTGATATAAATAGAACACGGTGGAGCAGTTCCATTTTCAAGTTATGTGAAGAAAGACCACTCAAAGAAAAGAGCCCACAAATTCTCTGCTCGTCCATTTTCAACTTATGGCTCTCATTACCATCTCTATATATAGCATTGTTAAGATCATGAAAAATATATGACGGGGACCCTTTTTTTTTCCGTTCTACGTCAGATGATATAGAGCACCTCGTAAGTTTACTATGAACCTTATTTAGATTTAGTGGGCATCATGTGTCATATGTGACATATACTAAAGATAAATTTTAATTTTACAAATTAATTATCGTTAAATAATAAAATAGATTATATAATAATCTAATTTCTTAGAAATAAATTTTATTAATTTTGACTTTAAAGATAAATCCTAATTGAATAAAAAGATAGACTATAATAATTTGATTTTTTTTGTTTGAATTCTGATCTGAGTATTGAGTTTCTCTTTTATTAGTATGCATGTGTGTGTGTGTATATATATATATATATATATAATATTGAATAATGAGTAATAAGAGAGAATATATAATAATATAATATCTTAGATATAGATTCTAAATGACTCTAATTTTAAATATTTATTTTAATTAAATGAGAAGACAGATTAATTATAATTTGATTTGTTTTGTTGTATTTTGATTAGTTAAAATTGTGTTCCAATATTGAGTTTCCCTATTATTTTATTAATAAGAGGAAATAAGAGTAAGTATCACGTATTTGTACCTAATAAGGATACAAGGATTAGTTTCGCTTGGCTCTAACCTAGCTTGTTTTGTATAAAAAACTTGAAGGAAAAATATCATAAATAACTAATTTCAATTTTCTATCACAAATGACCAAAATTTTAAATTTATATCATATGCAGCTAGATCTCAAATTTTTATTTCACTCATAGTCAATTCATATATTTTAAGAATATTTTACTCGTAATATTTATTTTATTAGCATAAGTACCCTTAACCTAAATTTAAATTTTCTCAAAAATATTTTTCTGTTCTATATAATGAGTGATATTTCGATTTTAAAAAAATATATTCATAATAAAAATATATTGGATAAAACAAGCATTTTAATTTTTAATAAAAATGTCAATTTCAAATTAAAATTTCTAACATCTAAAAATATATTGTTTTTATTTTATTTCTTACTTTTGATGGACTAAAATTTAATTTAATATTTAATTGTCCAAAAGTCAATAAAAAAAATTTTTTGTTGTTTCAGCTCATCAATAATATATTTTCATATTCTATTTAATATTTATCGATTAATCTTTTATTTTTATATGTAAAGTTAGTGTAAAATTATAAGTTCAATCTATTATATATTTTGGTATTAGTAAAATTAATCTTATGGGTATCTTAGTCATTATTTAAAAAATGATAGCACTTAGTCATAATTGATTTGAAAATTTTAAAAACGGATATATCTGATATAATTTTGTAAACTTAGCTATTTTCGAAAGAAAACTTTGAAACGTGGTTTTGTGATATTTTCCCAAGCTTGAATGTTTGGCTTCAAATTTGAGCCTAAGTGTGGCATCTAGCTGATAAACAAAATAGAGTCGATCTTCAGCCAGCTTGATTGTTGGATATATGTTCAATCTAATTTATATCATAAAAATATCAACCCTCAATTCAAGACCAGCCTACTCTAATAAATGATCAACTTTTGTTTCCAGTTTAAAATTCAAAACTTCAAGTCAAATTAACTTGAGAATTAAACCAAATTGAACTATTAATTAACCAGCCAAATATGATACATCAACTTTGTATCGCTTTAACGCTTTTCTCAACTTCAAAATTGAATTTAAATTTTGAGTCAAATTAGTTCAAACATCAAAAAAAATCAGGTTATTAACCAGACTTCTCTTATAGTCTTAGTAATATTTCTTGGTGGAGGAATCCGCCAATCATAATTTAAAAACCTAGGACTTAGAATCGACTTGGTAGTCTATGGAGTAGAGTTGACTCAAAGTCGACTCCAAATTGACTTAGAATCATTTATATCAATTTTTCAATCTACCAAGCAAAAGTAAATATCAAATTAGTAGATATTGTTTATAATTTTGATCCTTCAAAGTTGATAAATCTACTTATGTTACTTCAAATAATTGATTTAATTAAACCAAAAGAAAATTAACATATCTTCAAAACCTCTTTATTTAACTTGGAGAAATTCAAGGAGACTCAAAGTCAATAATAAAATCTATTAGCGGGGATTAATTATAAAATTTGCCCCGGGAAGCAATCGAGTGGAGTCATGGAGAATTTTTAGGATAAAAAAAGATTAATAAAACTATGGCACCAATATTAGCTTCGTCCTACCACGTTCGGACGCACATTCAGAACCATGTGAGACTCTAAAATTATAGACAAAAACAAACCAAAGACAAAACACATTCATGGGAGTATATCTTGTCTAGTTCTTCTCCTCACAAGAAAGTTTCATGCCACTTGCTTATGATCTCTGTCTTATAGTAATATGTCACATGTAGTAATATGTCACATGGAACATTTGTGCTTATAGTGATTGATGAACCTCATCTAGTCTTCAATGGTAAACTGTGTCGCTACAATTGGAGACATTGACAATGGGGAGTCCGCAGTGTTCCACTTGCATATTGTGACAAGCAGTTGCCTGCATTAAAGTGAAACATTAACCATGGATGGAGTCCAACCACTAAGCTCAAATTCTTCTTCTTTCCAGTTTCTCTTTTCTTGTGAGCATCCTAGGCAGCCATGCACCACAAAAACTAGCAAGTAACAAACATTTGATGCCCCTTAGAAGCCTTTTGTTCCCAAGGCAAACTGTCCTTCATTTATGAACAAAGTTATTGGAATAAGGATGTAGAAGTGCTAGATCCTTAGAATGCCAAATATATGATCACATAACCTAAAACAATCTAAAACAGAAAGATTATATTCAACTCTGGCCCCTTCCCACCCATGAATGAGGAACCACCTCTCCTACACGATGCATACGCAACCACAATATATCCCAAATAAAAGTAAAGCCCACCTCTTTCCAAGCACTCAAATCCTATTAATAAAAGATCTAATAAAATGAAATCAAAGGAAGCAATAGATTAACAAGTCCAGGGATTTCCTTTACTCGTAGCCTTGTTCTATATCTGGAAATGAAGCCCTCTTTTTCAAGACTTCAAGTTCTTGATCAAGCAAACTCCAAAGTAAGCCCTAGTCAACTCTCAATGCTCTAAAATATTCAATAATGTGTTGGGCTCTATGGGCTCCTAAATGGGGACTTACAATAAGTGTCATATGTCTCTCTTAATCTATTAGCTTGAAGAATAAGGTTTTTTCATTAACCTATTGTTTGCACATATTTATTTGATCATGTGAATAATTTCTAGGGGTTGTGTTTAATTGTTAATGTGGATGATTTCCTTCAAGTTACAAAGGAATTTGTCATACGGTTCCAAAACTGTCCGAGGAAGAATTGCCAGAAGAAAAGGTAGACGCTGTTTTACAACAGCCGAAGGAAATATCTCACCCATGAATTATCTCAATTCTATAAATTTGCTGGAGAAGGGGGGGAGAAAATTTTTTGAGAAGAGCGTGTAGCTTTGATTCTAATGAATTGTTAAGATTCGTCTCTGAGATGTTAGTCCCTTCCCCCCACCTTGCTGCTGCGTTTCTATGAAGAATTTTGCCCCATCTTTTCTTGTCACCTCCACTGCTTTGGAGCCCCGTGTGGAAGAAGCCACGGACGCTATCTAATTTTGCATCTCTTTAATTCAACCAGAGTTGTGAAGGGGAGAAACTGCAAAAGTCAAGCTGTCGCCTTGGCCCAGACTCGCTATTGAAGCCATGATATCTACCCCAAGCCTCACCAAGGATCCTCCACTTTCTTGTTTCCTGTCGCTAGAAGGTCTGCCCTGGAAAGGATTCCCTGGGTGGTGCAACCAAATCAAGAAGAATTCCAGAAATGTTGTTGCCAATGGAAGGCCTCCACTCTATTTCACCAAGGAAAGGAGGAGAGACGGCTAAGGAGATGCAGGCCTGTCATCGTGAACTTGTTTGAGGAGAGGAATTGCCGCTACCTTGCTAATACGAGTTTTGTTGTGCTGCAAAGTTCCCCCTTGTTGCATCACTGCGACAAATCTAATCAAAGGAGGTTTTTGTTTGTTTACTCTTCACAGAAAACAATCAGGAGTTTTTCTGGAGTTTCATTGCTACCGTCTCATGGCTATAGTTGGTCGAGAAGCCCTCCTTGTCGCTGTTTTGTGAAGCCTTGCCCTGCCTCGGAGTGTTGTTCCTGCCCGCCAAGGAGAGGAGTCCCTGGTCGCCGCACCCCTGCATCCCCAGAGTCGAGCCCGTTGCCGTTGTGAAGTCTCGCCAAAATCTTCATCGAGCCAAGAATTTCAGAGGTGTTGCTGCTACATCCTGTTGCTACCAAAGATGTTACAAACGCTTGAAGCTCACAGCCTTGCTACATCGGATTTACCAAAAAGGAAACTTTTTCTTTGTTGTAGGGAAAAATAGGGTAGAGATTAGGCCTTTTGGCTACTGTTTGCCACCTTTCAGATGTGCTGCCTACCCTATAAGCGGAGATCTGTGTTGTCACTTTGCAGACGAAGAAGAGCTTTCTTTGCTGCCTGATTGGAGACTCTAGGAGCCTTACTATGGAGTTTGGTTACGCCGAGAAGAGTAGAAGGAGGGGAAGAAAAGACCCGTCATTGCCCTGTTTTGAGTCACTAAAGAGACTAACGTTGTTGCTGCTTGGAAGGAAGAAAGTTTGCATCTGTCAAATCCCTCTCATCGAGTGTTGCCGGAGTTGGACCATTGCTGCCTCGATGCACCGTTGGCTGTTGTTCTGAAGATCGTCATCATGGGAGTTTGGAGATAAGTAACACACCCTTTGCCAGAGAGTTACTATAGTGAGACGCCCCAATCATGCAACACATACACGAAGGTACTGCCTTGCTTCTGTAGGAAGAGGGACAGTCAAGACCATTGGTGTAGAGTTCAAAGGGGCCGCAACACAACACAACCCAGACTAGCTGACAGACTTGTCACCATTGCTAGAATTTTGCCAAGAGGTGGTGAGCGAAGAAGAGAAGAAAACAGAGCAGTGAAAAGATAGATATTTGTGGCCATATTCCGTCCAATGCTGGTCGTTTCTGGCCCCAAATTGGTGACCAAAGTAAATCGAGAGAAGTGATATTTGGATCTGGGTGGAGTTCCACCAGAGTTAGATGCTGTGGTCGCTGGAGAAAATTCGATAAGTAGCCCATTTGATCAGGAACAGGAACAGAAAATAGCAGCGGAGATCAGGATTCGTGAATTATTTTCCAACCAACGTCGGTCATTCCCGACTCCAAGACAGTGACCGAAGTGAAGTTAGCAAAGTGGTCTACAACTCTGAGTTAGTTTCTGCCAGATTCCGTTGCTACAGTCTCTGGAAAAAATCTAGTAAGTGACCCATCGGACAAGGAAAAAGATAAGAACAAAGCAGAAAAATAGCAGTGGAGATCAGGATTCGTGGATTATTTTCCAGCCAACGCCGGTCATTTCCGGCACCATCTTGAAACCCAAACTGAGTTTCGCCAAGGTTCGTTACTAGCCGCCGAAAAAAAATTGCAAAGGGAAGGAGTTGTTGTCTGTAAAAAGTCAAGTAGATACTATCGAAGATGTCGGAGCACGACGTTGTTGAGTTTAACCTTGCTGTTGTGGATAGGTTGGTGCTTCTTCTTATTGTCAAGAGGAAAAATAAGTGACATTATGGAAAAGGAATTGCTGTAGAGCGAAGAGAGTTTGTTGGCGGTGGAAGTAGGGAAGAAGTAATTATAAGTGGGTTTGGGCTCACCGGCTGGCCCATTTCTGGTTGGGTAAAATATAAAATCGAACAAGTTGTTTGCTTTGAGGCTTATTGGTGTAACTGATCATGCCCGTAAGTAATGTCCCCAATTTAGCCCATACTCGTCCATCAGACAAGTTCATCTCAGGACTGGTCTCGATTTAATTCGGATCAACTTAAATTTCAGCTCAAGATATATACTCCTACTACAAGTGGTTTAAACTTTGCAATAGATTTTCCCCATCAAGGTGGTTGAGTTGGGTATATGGAGTTAAAGAATTAAAGTGGCAAAAAATCCCACTAAGCTTGTAATTTGTAATATTCAAAGAAAATAGTGGATTGTGAGCATCGACCTCACCTTGGAGTGACCCTTAGGAATTCACGTTGAATCCTTTGGGGAACCACGTAAAATTTTTTGGCATATCATATTATTTGGTGTTTGTGACAGTATTTTTATTGCACTATCCCTCTGTCCAACAAGGGCGCATCGTCCCACAGAATCCTTTAAGCTCGGATCAAATCACAAGAATCGCGATTCGCAGAGGTGGACGATCCCGCGCCCGAACATATTTTTGGCGACTCCACTGGGGACCATTGAGAGCTAGCAGTGCAGTTTGAAGAGGTAGGGTAAAGATGGCCCCTGAGACAAGGAATTTTGCAAAACAAAAAGGTGATAGTGAAGGAGAACCTTCCAACGTACTTGCAACAAATCAAGCTGAAGTACTAGTACAATCCACTACGAATGTGGGTGAGCCGGCCGCCCTACAACATGAAAACCTGAACTCGAATGAAGAAATTCGAGAATGGATTAGACAACTTGAATCAGCACTTGATGATGCACTCGCCTTAAATAGGCGAGCCTCCATCACAATGGGAAGTGCATCAAGAAGATATGATGCCAACCCAGGAAACCGGCAAAGTCTAGATGAAATAGACTAGCCAGCAAACCGGCCAAGTCCAGACATGGACCAGCCAGCAAACCAACTGATAAAAGGCATTCTTACGGCTCCATAGGAGAGGCCAATGTGGATTTTTCAAATACCCCTCAAGGAAATAATATGTTTTCTCATATCTTAGGATCCCTGTCACAAGCATCTCCTTTGATGATTTCATCGTCTGAGCCAAGGTGGATGCAACACTATCCCACTATGCAACCAAGTTGGACTGAACATGGTCCACTCCCACATTCAACATGGTTTCCACAACCACCTTACTACTAGCCACCATACCCATACTCATGGTACAACCCTGCTATCCCCGAATCTTCTATTTCTATGGCATTTCCATCCCCGATTATCACCACAGTGCCCATCCCAACGGCACCACCCTTGGTGTCAATGGTTCAACCAATTCCTACCACTGTAGCTCAGCTACCAGTCAATCATCCACCACAAGTCTGCCCTACAGTGGTTCCAATAGCACTAGCTGCACCATTTGTATCAGTTCAAGATGCCCGTATTGATGAGTTAAAAGCTGCAATGGATGCACAAGCCACAGTCATTGCCACATTGATATCACGAAGTGAAGTAGTAAAACGTCTCCTTCCTTTAGCCAATAAAGTCTACACTGAAGTTTTGCCAGAAAAGTACAAACGCCCAACCTTCACGAAGTTCGACGGAGACGGTAATCCTGGAGACCACATTACAATCTTCAAAATTGAGTGTGGGACAATTGCAACGAATAAAAAGCTAAAATTACAGCAATTTCCTGCATCTCTTAGTGACAATGCTTTAAGATGGTTCAATAATCATCCACCGGGATCAATCAGCTCATGGGATAAGTTTGTTGAACAATTCATGGAACATTTTCAGTCAATGGAGATCCCAGTAAAGATAAAACAATTATGACAATGTCAGAGAGAACCGGGTGAGAAATTTGTAACAAATGTGAAGAGGTTTAGAAGTCTAACATCCTAGATAAAAGAGATGCCTGACATTAAAGAACTTGTTAAGATTTGTGCAATGAATGTCGGACCAGCTGCTTGGTTCTTAAGTAGTGAACAATGCAACACTTTTGAACAACTCTTTGAAAGGGTGTTGATCTTTGAGGAACTTGGAAGGTTTCTGCTTCCCTGAAGAATGCTAAGGCATCAACCAATGTTGTTACTGAACTCGGCAAGCAAAGTCGGGAAAAATAACAAAGGAACAACAATGAAGGACAAAAATCAGCGCCCTGACAACGGTGCGAATGGAGGAATATCGAGGATTAAACCTTCAATGTTGGAGATACCAAAAGATGGTTCAATGTTCTGGTTAAGCAAGGAAAGATCACAACATGGACACCAAAGAATCCACCAAAGTCGGAGGATGAGAAGAAGGATAATTTCTGTCGATACCATCAAATGGTTGGCCATCCGACAGTGAAATGTCGGAATATAATGGAGAAGATTTAAGAATTACTCAACAAATGGGAAATAAAATATAGAGCTCCCATAGTACAAAAAGTGCTAGCTGCTAATGTTATGACAACAAGTCATCTAACCTTGTCATTGAAGGTGCTAGATGAAGAAAAAGAAAAAGATGGACTAAGCAAGGGCAAGGAGCTCGAGGAAGAGAAGTTAGAAAAGGGAAAGCACCTTGAAAAAGATGAAAGTAAGAAGGAGGATGCTCCTTTAAGTTCAATGAAGGAAGGAAAGAAGGTTGCTTCTCCTCCCACACTAAAAAAGGAAGCTGACCAAATGATGATTATGAAAAAATTGAAGAAGATACCTAAGTTAGTGTACATGTTTGACGTGTTGCACTTCTCACCCACTCCCTTGTTCATAGTTGAACAAGCTTTGTCGGAATTTGCACTTAGAAATGGAGAAGAAATTTTCTTCATGAGCTCAAGTGGAATAAAGGACTACCTCACAGATGTAGAATATTTGGGGCATCCTCTACCTGTTTTAGCTTCAGTGAATAAGGAACAAAGATCCCGTACCAACCTGTATTGGCCACATGCTGACGATACTTACCAATGCCGGCTGGAATTATTACTTTATCCAACGACAATTTGTGTCACTCTAAGCCCAACCACAATCGACCATTGTTTGTCAGTGTGGAGCACCGAAACAAGCTTATTCGGGGTGCACTTGTGGATCAAGGATCATAAATCAACATTCTTCCTATTAATGTGTTGTTTGAATTGGGTTATACTAAGGAAAATCTCATGCCCGATGATACCACAATCAATTCAGTATCTCCTATACCATGTGAGTCGTTAGGGACGATGTGCTTACACATCTCTATTGGTCCATTCAGTTTACCACATATATTCCATGTTTTAGAAGTTGATCCAATGTGGCACATGCTTCTTGGGTGACCTTGAATTCATGATCACCGCTGCGTGCCATCCTCGTGGCACCAATGCATTAAAGTTGTACCCAGTAAAGGAGGTCAGATCCGAGTCTGGGGGCTACAAAACCCATTTTCTATTGAAGAAGCACACTTTGCAGATGCTGCATTCTTCATGGAGGAAAATGTCCTGAAGTTGGCTCGAGCACAACCATCTAGTCATAATTATCCTGCTACACTTGATTTGCCAGATTTTATTAAACCAACGGCCAATTATCCACCATCGAAGCCTCCTAAAGTATCAAAGTTACACAAGTTATCAGTTCCATCGATAACAGCAATTTCACTAGGACCGGAAGCTTCATTAGTACCTTTAAAGGTAACAGCGCATTCAGGACAACCAAAGCAAAAAGTTAAAGAAATGCCACTGCTCCAACTCTAAGGTGTCCCTGTATAAGCAACTGGACCGCTCACTGGGTCCTAGTTGACTCGGTCCCAAGTCAAATATCTCACTCTGTTCTATAAGAGAACAAGGACAGCTACTATGACTCTATTGTATACTATGGCTCTGGTGGCTATCTATACAACCACTAACTATTTCTAAACGGAGGGCTCTCTGTCTCGAACAGGGGTGAGAATACCTGTACATACACAGTGTGTCTCAAGGAGTATTATAACATACTCTGCATGGGCTGTAGCATCTGCATCTGATCTATCGCATGTGCTCTGGTCAATGTATACTCATCTCAATCATCTGGACAACTGATAGCAAAACTAATACATTCGGAGGGGTGAGTGAAAATACTCACGTGAAACTCTCGTCTATCTAACATCTCTGAGTTCTAAGAAAGGGAACTAAATTTCGTGGAAATCTAGTCACACTGTTCACGAACTCCCACTAGGTAGTATCTCAACCTCACATGTGGGAACTGATATCAGATAAACTGTGGAAGTCCACTCGGCTAAGAAAAAACTGCTACATAGGTGTGTCATTCTGATTTATGGCGAAGTCAAGGTATCATACAGGTGGCAGGGGGGATGAAATCCCTATGTAGCATACTAGGTGGCCAAAATATCGGTAAGTCTATGGACTTGTCTCTAAGTTCACCATGATTTGCTATGCCACAGGTGATCAGTCTATGAAATAGTCAATCAATGACGTATCTCAGAAACGGCTCCTACGTGGCTCTATTTCAATCAGCTAACAGTAGGCACGTGTTTCTCAATACCGTACTAGTCATGCACTTCTAAACGGGCGGGGTTCAAACGACCCAAAGAACCAGTCTCCCCTCGAGTCTACGGGGACTCATATGAGGTTCAACACGTGTCTCGCCCGCTCTTCAGTGGTGTGTGACCTGCCGTCCCGTACCGATTTGTAGTACTAATCTTGACTCACATGACTACTACCGCTGTGGTAGACTCTCAAGCAAGGCTATCAATCAAGATGAGCATAC
>JAVDBV010086268.1:0-18231 GCA_032619315.1 Piper longum | reverse complement strand
CAAGAACAACTACAATACAGTATGGTTTGTTGCTCATCTCATAAGAAATTAGATGGGGAAGATGTTGAACATTATGATGTAACATGTTGTAGAAATGATAAAGAGTTGGTCGCACGTGTTACTTACAGAGGAGCTAACCGTAGATGCACATGTAGTTGTCAACTTTTGGAAAGTGAAGGTATTCCATGTAGACATTTGCTGTATGTACTTAGATTGAATGAGGGTGATATTTTGCCTGAACTGTATATCAGGAAGCGATGGACAATTGAAATAGCAAAGGAAGTTGTTTTAGACGGTGATGGAGTGAAACTTCATGGTGATTGTAATAACCCTTTATTCTCTAATTGGAGAGAACTGCAGTGCATATTTAATCGATGGGCTAAAAAGGCATCTTCGTCATCTGAAAAATTTGAACTCGCCAAGGAAAAACTGTTGGAGATAGAAAAATTGGTAGAAGATGTGGTTGATGATTTGCATCATGGAATACAAGTACATCATAGAATACAAGTACATCCACCGGCACAATCAAAGCCAAAAGGAAGTGGTAAAAAATGGAAGAGTGGTAAAGAACTTGCAGTCGACCTGAGTCTAAAAGATAGGCTATGCCATGGGTGCAATAAACGAGGAGTTGGACATGATAAACACACTTGTCCTGCTATTGTATCACAACGGTAATATCACCTAATACAATCCTTGTTTTGATGTTTATTATATATATTTTATGTGCTTATTTTCTATCTTTTGTTTTAAAATGTGTAGGCAAAAAAATGTTAAGTTCGAAAGTGGAGTCGTGGAGTCTATTCAGGGGCGTCAGTGTTGTGATGGTGAATGTCAAAGCAGTGATGCAGAACGACTATGATAGCTCCGAATTTGTAAAGTTTGTACTTTTATTCATCGTGTGGAAAAAATTTAAGTGACATGGATATCTTGTGTTTTGCTTTTGATGTATTTAAATATTATCAAAATATATAAGAGAATGTTCTTTTTAAAAAAAATTGATTGCATCTTTAATTTTACAATCGTTTTAAAATTCGAATCGTGACTGAGTTAATTTTTTATTTGCTTGATTCGAGTCGTGAACGAGTCAAATTTTTACGACCGAGGTTTTTATTACGAAATAATTTTTTAAAAAATAAAATAATTTCGTAAAAAATAACATGACTTAGGCCTGACTCGAGTCAAGTTTTTATTATTAAATTATTTTATTTTTTTTAAAAAATTATTTTGTAATATTAATTCGAATTAATATTACAAAATAATTTTTTTTAAAAAATAAAATAATTTAATAATAAAAACTTTACTCGATCACGACTCGAGTCAAGTTTTTATTATAAAATAAATTTTAAAAAAAATAAAATAATTCCGTAATGAAAATTGAGTCGGTCCCGACTCGAGTCAATACTCTAAAATAAATTTTAAAAAATATAAAATAATTTTATGATAAAAATTTAACTCGATTTTGGTGGGATCGAGTCAAATTTTTATTATAAAATAAATTTTAAAAAAATAAAATAATTCCATAATAAAAACTTGATTCGATCGTGATTAGAGTCAAGTTTTTATTATAAAATTATTTTTTATTATAAATGAATTTTTTAAAAAATAAAATAATTTTGTAATAAAAACTTGACTCGATCCTACTCAGTCCCGACTCGAGTCAAGTTTTTAATACAAAATTATTTTATTTTTTAAAAAAAATTATTTTAGAATATTTATTCGAGTCGAGACCGAGTCTAAAATTTTTTTACGAAATTATTTATTTTTTTTAAAAAAATTATTTTAGAATATTAACTCGAGTCGAACTGATTCTAAGTTTTTTTTACGAAATTATTTTATTTTTTTAAAAAAATTATTTCTGAATATTGACTCGAGTCGGGACCGAGTCAAATTTTTATTACGAAATTGCCATCGCCCATTCCTTCGGGAGGGGGGGGGGGTTTGGGAATATCGGGGAGGGTGGTAAATAAAATCTCAGCTGCCGGATCGGATTCCGACGGCCGAGATTAAAAACGTTGCAATACGCTGCATTTTCACGCAGCGTATTTGCAGCATTATTGTGTATATATATATATATATCAGTGAAAAAATATATAGCAAACATGATGTTTTCTTGTAACATTTCTATTTTATTCACTCTCGATCTTTTGAGCATAGTCTAGACTTTGTTGTTTAGCTTGTTGAGTTCCATTCACAAATTTTAATCACATACTAGACATTCATCAACTTCACTCATCATCTCTTGCAATAAGAATCTCATAACATTCATTTCACATCATTCACAATAGTTCACAACAGTTCATCATTCACAATATTAATTCCATTTGGTAGGTATATGTGTGCGTAGTACATCACTACTCCTTTGTAGTCCCAATAACGCTATGTCCTCAAGATTATCACCTACATAGATAATAAAAAAATATTAATAACAAGTGTTACTAGTCCATAAATAAATAATAAGCAAACTGGCACATGAGAGCTGACTCTCCTATTAAAAGAAATCATTCTTATAATTCTCATAAAATCTCTCATAAGGTCGGTAATTAGGAGTCGTCGGCCTCGGCTCGACAACGTCCCATTCTATCTCATCTCATTCTTGATACTTTAAAACTATCCTTTACACTTAAAAATCAATTTCTGTTCCTTCAGCCCTCTACATCATCTATATCATTTATGGCCCTGAGCGCAGAGGTCGAGTACTCTCAGGCACATGCCTTCAATACCTTTGAAACTACAAGTCTATACATGTGTTGCGTTGCAATACTTGTAATCCTCCACACTTCTCTGAATTTTAGGAACCCAATAGTGGAGCTGTCAAGATCCCTCAAGAATGGAATGACCCACTCCCCAATCTAGAGCCTGCTTCAATTGGCACATGCCCACTCATGTAGTGCAGTTGTTGGTTTTCTCTTGTCTCACATCTCATTAAAAAACTCGAAAAATTACATGTGCATAGGCATAGGTAGGGATTGTAATATAGTAGGCCTAAAGGGATCATGATCTGCACGTGAATTTTTAAAACAAACTCAAGGGATCTCATCCTCGAAGATTATTAATTCAGAAATTTGTGCGACACAATAGCTTATGTGGAGTGGGATATGATAAATCCACCACTCATCACGTCCACTTACTTGTTAAAACAAATCACAATATAGTAAAGGAGTTAAACCAGAAGCGACTCCTAAACAAACTTGGTAAAAGCTCCAATCGTGTCCACGCACCTAAGCGGCAAGCTCCTACTCTGTACATACACATCAAACTAAAAATTAACGCCGGCTTATGTTGCATTCACACATCCTATAGCGCACACACACACACACACACACACTTCAAAACACTCATCACATCAATCCATATCAAGATCTTCTAGGCTACGTCGCATTTGATTAGCAATTCATGCTTAATTTATTTAATTAATTCCTTAATATTTATTCCAATACAATTTAATAATGTAAATTTATTTTTATTTATAATAAAAATATTGATCACATCAGTCAATCAAATCCTAACATGTTATGCTAATAATTATCACTTTTAATTAATTAAGTTGGAGTTAATTATACCTCGCGCTGTCGGCAATCAGCGATGACTAGAGTTTGTCACGCGATTCGAGACTCAAATTTGGTACTTAACAGAGTCCAAAGTTTGATCAAATTTGGTTGGATGAACTCGGCAAAAAATCTGGCGATTTCCGGCAAATTTCAATGAATCCGGTTTTTTGACATTTTTCGGCAATATTTCAGTTACTTTTCCAGCGAGGCAATAGGGGCTATGGGTCAGCACCGACTCGGCAAACTCAATCCAATTATAGTGGTGGTGAGGGTGGCAGCAACGGTGATGATTGCCGGCGGTGGCGTCAAGTCGGTCACTTGTTCGATTGGCCCTTGGTCGATCTCTACGGTGGTGCTGAATGTAGGGAAAAGCTCTGCTAGGTCGAGGGGGAGGGCATTAACGACACGGTGGAGGCGGAGTGGCTCGGATGATGGTGAATCGGCTTAGGGACGGGTGGTGTCAAGGTGTTGCGGAGGCTGGGTGGTGGCATGGAATGGTTGGAACGACACGACAATGACTCAACAGTGGTCGGCAGCGTCAATTGGCAACGATGCGGCTGTCGGAGAGGGTGTCGATGGTGATGATTAGGGTGGCGTCACGGATTAGGGGGAGAAAAGTCAGAGTGAAAATCTCGAGGTAATCTTGTAAATAAAAGTTAACTTAAATCCAAAACGAGCCAAAAATAATAAGCAACTCTTATAAAATTCAAAAAAAATCTAGAAACATATGAAAATCCCATTAAGTATAATACACACCATAATATCAAAATGACATGTTCTATAATTAATAACCCACCCAAATTAATATATAACACGTATTAATGTGTTATTTGGCGTAAAAATAATTCTATGATTAAATACATAAAAAAAATTACATACTATCGTATACTCATGACTCATTTGTGACTATTTTTATTGCATTATTATAACATACTCAAATACACTTGACCCTCATCGTTGATAACCCAGAGTTGGCCTTAGCGCAACACGTAGGTTATAGAACTGACTCGACTCGATTCGAACCAAGGATTAAACTGACTAGTTCAGTAATTTTGGAAAAAGAAAAACTCAATAATTTTGGGCGGGATAAATTGTATCCAAATTGCCGGACCGGGTTTTGATAAATAACCGAACCGATCCAGCTTCCCCGCCCAACCCCCCACCCCACAACCACCTGAGCAAAGCAATGGCGGAAGAGAAAGCGTTGTGGCTCGGCTGCAGCAGGTCCTCTCGTCCCTCCCTCTCTATCCGCCGCACATCCTCATCTGCCCCATGCCCCCCTCCACTGCCGCAGGAAATCTCGCCGACATCAGGCGAGAATGCAAACCATGGTTGGGTCCTTTCTTTGATTCCTATAGGGCCGTGATGTGAAATGCGGAATTGTATGAGTGTTGGGATTTTTTTTTTTTTGTTGGCAAGCAACTGTTTTCTGTTGTTATGAAGATTTTGTGTTAGTTAAATTAATTTTATGTGTGTGTACCCGTGTTTTTTTTAAAGCATTTTGATTTTATAATGTAGTTGATGAATAGAATGAGAAATAGAATTAGAATTGGGTTTTGTTTGTAAAATTATATTCGGTTAATTTGACAGGGTTTTAAGTAAGTTGGTTTGTGATATATGATTGATTAAGTGCATATTAAGTAGTTAGTTAAATGAGAATTGGGTTTTGGTTGTTAAAACCATATTCAATTAATTGACTGTGTATTAAATAAGTGAGTTTATGATATATGGTTGATGAAGCACTGGTTAATTGGTTTAGTAGAATGAGAATTGGGTTTTGGTTGTTAAAATCATGTTCAATTAATTGACAATGTATCACAAATTGGTGAATCCTTTTTAAGCCTATTTTGAATCTTGCATGATTTTTCCTGTGTACTCCACATCTATTGAAGGTGAATTCTGAGTTTGGTGCAGCGAAGGATTTATCTAGCCAATGTGCTGATGGAAATCCCAGTTCAACTGGAGCTCTGGGTGATAAAGCTTCTTTATCGTCTGGCGTTTTGGCTCTTCCAGGTATATCTGTGTTCTTCCTTTAATCAGTTTGGGGTAGTGCTTCTTGTTGCATGAAGTTGTGTGTGCCACATCCATGCAATGTTTTAGTAGAGACTTGAGTAGGAGCTTGCTTAGGTGTGGGATACAAAGATAACCGAACTCTTTAGAGCTGGAAGAAAAGCTATTTAATAGACATGAAGGTGTTTGTTATTATTTTGTCCTATGGTTTGTACAAGATGGCATGGTTGATGGTGAAATTGGTTTTGATGGTGAAATGATAGGCACTGAAAATAATAGAAGTTTAGACAAACATGGGAATTCAAATACCATTGTTCCTGTACCAATGATGCAACCTGAAGTATTGTATGTTTTCCTTCCTTTTCTGTGATACAAAGCTATTCACATTTGATTAAGAGTCAACAAGTTGATTTATTCATTTTTTCAGGAATGATGCATCTGATCCTGGAAAAATGCCTCGACCTCTAAAATTAATACCCCTAACTCATCTGAAAGGTTTGACTGTTGCTCTTGTGTTTGCACATGAAGCTACATACTTAATAACCTACTAGCTCTTTTTTTATTTTTTTTAATTAGCACATTTTACATTTGATTTTTACACAATCTTCTTACTTAAGAGCACAGTGACCTGTTCTCTTTTATGTCTAGGTTTCAATCTATATCTGCTATTATGGAAGAAACATCAAGTAGATGTCTTTGTCCTGTCTGGCGTCCTCCTTGGAAGAATTAGTGTGTACTATTTTTTTCCCATCCCTTATCCTTATTATGATCAGTTAAAAAGTTTTATTGGATTGTAGTTTTCATTTGTTAATGATAAGGCTAATGATGTTTCCTAGGATGGTTATTGATAATCCTAGTAATTTGAGTTACTTATCTCCACTACATACAATGAATGTCTAGCTCTAACTTCCCATAACTACCATCAAATCACTAGGATTATCAATTTCAGCACTAGGAAACATCATTACCCTAATGATAGCTCAATTGTTTTATGCATCTCTTGCTCATGTAATTCCTGTTTGACCTTTTCTGACTGTATATTTAATTTAATTCAGTTACTTTACTTATGTCTATCTGAAAGTTATAATATGAAGCTGCCTTGAATACAAATATGAAATCTCTTTCAATACTAGGGGGATGGTTAGTTTGCCTTATCATAATGTTTTTTTAAATGCTTTCAAGTTATTATTATTTTTAATTATTTTAAAAAATTATTTTTCAATCAATTTTAAGGAATCTATGTTCATAATCTTATTGTTTTTATATAAAGTTATTATTGACTTATCTTTGATTTTTGTAGGTGATAAGTGGGCACTTCTGTTGGGTAAGATGGATCTCATTCAATTCAAACAATGATTGGTTTGGTACTGGATCAGCGGATCGTACTATTAAGGTTTTTCCTTGAGAAACTATTTCCTTTTGTGCTTCATAATTCATGCTTTTTTGTGTTGAGAAGTCATTTCTCTTTGTGCTGACAAAAGTTCCTTCACCATGTTTGATGGGAGCATAGTGAGTTGATTCATTATTTGCATTTAATTTAATACAAGTACATTTTGTGTACCTTTCCATGTCATGCTTTCACTAGAAGCATTTGGTCTCCTGTCCAATTGGTTGCTACATGTAGATGCCACATGTTTGAAACGTTTATTGTGGTGGCAACATGGCTAAGTATTGAATTCATAGATATTCCCTTGGTTTCATTGTTATTTATGATGTGGATATGGTCATCCAACAAAGTAACTGATTACTTCAAGAACGCAAGATACACAAAACCTAAAAGTAGGTAAAGAAAATCTTCAGCAATGACTTACTAATATAATATTTCATTGGAATTGGGATTGATGGAACTAACAAAGACACTTGATTTTAGATGTTTACTGTATATGATTGTTTCACCAACTTTTATCTTCATTCTGCTAATTTATCACCATTAGTACTTGGGCTTTGTGTGTCACTTGTAAAGTGTCCAATTTTTTGCACATCAGTAGCCTCTGTAGGCTCTGAAGAGTCCGCTTCTTTATCTTGCCCATTTTAATGTACTAAGTAACATTTAAATTCTTCCATTTATTTGTGTTTTTAGTTGTGGGATCTTGCAAGTGGGAAATTGAAGCTAACATGAACTGGACATATTGACCAAGTTCGAGGTAGATTCTTTTTCTTTGTTTGTTAATGCCCAATAAGTAGAAAAAATTTCACATACTTCTTTCAATGTTGTTGTGATGGCCTGTCCACGATTTCTTTTTGCAGCTCTTGCTGTGATCCCGCACTACATGTATATTTTCTCCGCCAGTGATGACAAACAAGTCAAATGTTGAGATCTTGAACAGACTAAGGTAAAAATCGGTTCTTTTTTTTTTAAACCATAAATTTTCCAATTTTGCTGTATCTTTGTTCAGGTTATTCGCTCTTACCATGGACATCTTAGTGGTGTCTTTTGCTTAGCTATTCATCTTATTTTTGACATTTTGCTTACTGGTGGACGTGATTCTGTCTGTCAGGTAAGAGAAACATTTTGTTGTTTATCTTTTTACACGTCAATTCTTATAAAAGTTGGAATTTGTTTCCCTTTTGAGATTATTTTTTGTGCCAAGCATTTATCTCCTTTACATGCTTCGTGTTTCTGCATTTTCAGGTCTGGGATATATGTACAAAGGCCCAAATTTTTACTTTATCTGGGTATGAAAACACTGTTTCCTCAGTTTTTACCCATCAATTGGTGTGATAATTTATTTAAATTATAAGGAAGTGCATAACAACTTTGCCATCTTACTTAAGATGCATTTAAAGCAATACTAGGTTTTATGGATGGCTATGACGTAGTAATTACCTTTAACTGAGTTCTTTAGGATTTTCTCATGGACACGAGCTATGTATTTATTTACCTGTGTGATTGAGTATTTTCTTATTTATTATATTGTAATGCTTATGATGGTAGAATAATTAATACTTTGTGTGTCTCACGTCGGATAATTGTGATCCTGGTTTTTAGCTTGTATTTTTTCCCCACATCTTTGCTTCACTACTTTGATCCAGCTGTTCTTAGCACAAATTTATCAAAAGATTTTGATTGCATCCGCATATTTAGAGTTATGTCAAATTCTTAAGCGGGAATTTGGAACAGTGGAGTAAGCTACTCTAGTTTATTATTCGTGCGCTCAATATCAAGTCAAATTCTTAGATGGGAGTCTGGAACGGTAGAGTGAGATACTCTAGTTTATTATTTTTTCATTCAATATCTGTAGATTCTAATTGGATCTTTTCTATGTTGACGTGGAGAAATATCTATGTTTTGTTGGCCTTTTGAATTTGTTTTCTGTAATGTTCTTTTCTCTATTTTATATTTTGTTCACATTTTATGAACTTTAAGAAGAATATGAAGCCAGCATGATGCCTTTAACTCTATCTTCTCCAACATATGTGGAACTCTCATTTATTTGTTTAGATCAGGTCTACATTTTAGTAATAATTGCATGCTTTCAGGGGATCATTTTAACATTTTATTTTAAGACCTGCAAACTCTACTTGTTTCATTGGATGCAATGAGAAATTGACATGATTAAAGAGAAGAGTCATGATTTATTTTTTTTGGGTTCAATTATTTTTTTTCTATCCATGTGTGGGATCTTATTCTAAAAATTAATTTTGTTCTCTGTTTTCTTTGCAGGGAAGTCAATGGCTACACTTACACATCACAAAAAATCTGCCAGGGCAATGGCATTGCATCCTTCAGAGTATGTAATATATGATTTTTCTGATTTATTTGGAATAGTACTATCAAGGTCATTTTTCTTCCTATGAATGCACTGTATTTATAAAATACCATTTTTTTTAGGCATAGTTTTGCATCAGCATCAGCCGACAATGTAAAGAAATTTAATCTTCCTAAGGGAGAATTCCTTCATAGCATGCTGTAAGTTTTTATTAAGAACATATTTCACTTAATCTGATGCACAGCTATTTAGATATAATGCAAAAATTGATAGTTTAGGAACTTCAATTGCTTTATTTTTTGGTTCGTTTTAGGGTATATTGGTGGTTCTGATTACATGTTTCTGCTTTTGTGTGGTGCTTTGATTGAACAGTTTGCAACAGAAACAATCATCAATGCAATGGCAGTCAATGCTGATGGAGTATTGGCAACTGGAGTTATCATTTACAATCTTACAACTTCATTAATATGATAGTTGAGATTGCTTTTTTTTTGTCACTTTTGTCATTCTTAGGTGACGAAAATCATTTCTATTTTGCCGTCTCTTCTGACTGCTTTGAGTGGGTTCTTGTCTTACAGTAGAAGTTGAGCTGTGTACTGTGTAGTCTGTATCTTATTGCCTTCTTATACGCCTCTGTGAAGTTTCCTTGAAAAGGACCACCTATCATAATAACATTCTCTCATCTGAGTGTTGTTGAAGGTGAGAATGGTAGCTTTTGGTTATGGGTCTGGAAAAGTGGCCACCATAACTTCCAGCAAGGACAAACTATTGAACTGTCAGGTTTTGAACGAAAACCCTAGGAAATGTTATTTTGGTATGCTTCATAAAATGAATTGTATGTGTTTTTTTTCAGGATTTCTGCACAGTGAAGCTGGTATATATGCTTTGTCTTATGACATTACAGGCTCTCGGCTTGTCTGTTGTGAAGCCTACAAAACCATAAAAATGTGGAAACAAGATGATAGAGCTACTCCTGAAACTCATGCTTCGAAGGTCAAGTCACCAAAGGATATGTGGAGATTCTAAAGTTGCCAACTTTTTATCGCAAGTTTTCCATCCAACCTGCAGAAACTAGATGAAAAACTAATCCAAAACTTTTCACCCAATTCGACAAGCATCATCAGAAAACCTTCAATCACGCCAACAAAAATGACTATTGAAAAACCAACAAATCAACGAAGAAATAAGAGAACAAACTAAATTTAAAATATTTTTCAACGTTTAAGAAATAAGAACTGAGCAGATTAAGAATGCGGCTGAAAATATCAAAATGAACCATTACCTCACGCAGTTGCTCTTGTTCTACCGTAAAAATATGACCATGCATCGTTCTGGCCTCTTTCACCATCATGAAGGAGCCTCAACGGCGAGTAGGGATGCAATGGAATCCAGCATCCCTCTCTTCCCCCTCCACTTGTTTATAACTTTGCTTTAAAAGGAGCATGCTTCAATGCTAGTTATTTTAGGTTTGGTTTTATTTGTGCAGGTTATATTTTAGCAAGTCGAACTTAAGTGGCTTTGAAATTCTTTCTACATTTTCAAGCTTACTTCGTGTTTAATTTAGTAAATTTTAAGTGAAGGTGAAGTAGCCCTTTAATGGTGCCACTAAGTTCAAATTTACTTTTTATCTAAAGAGATTTTCAATCAATTAACAAAAAATGAAACTTCTATAAAACTATATGGGACCAAATCTTATATTAGATGTCAATATATAGGTAATACGATATTAGGCAAATGACCTAAAACAAGTTAAATATTTTTTCATGCTCAAATGCATCAAGTATTGACTTTCAAATTGAGCTTGGCAAATTCATGTGATTAAGCTATGAATTATATTCATAATTCACCAAGCTACCAATTTCAAGCCAAGCTTTTGTTCAGACTCTTCAATAACAAACACTAGTCCAAGTTGAACTAAATTGAACCGAACATATATTTTGTTCACACCACTAGCTACCCAGTAGTCAGCAATGGGGTGATGCATAGTTTTTAATATTGTATAGGCCATCATATTGGATTTTTGGCCAGTACGTGGTTTGTGTGGTTCAATCGAGTTCAACCAAGTTTGATACGTAATATTAAATTTGTAACACTCCGTTTCAGTTCAACTATGAATTAACCCGAAAATAATACCGGTGATCAAATTGTTTTAATCTATTTAATTTGGTTAAGCTAACTTAGAATTACCTTCGGCATATCAAGATGGTGATACAACATGCAAAGCATGAATGAGATGTGTGCGCTCTAACGTTGCCTTATGTGCATGTTATGATAGACAATTAAGTATAAAACAAACTAAATAAATGAAAATTTTTTAAAAAATAACTATTATTAAAGTAAAACGGACATAGTCTCCCCGAAATGTATAATAAGAACCACCTTATTAATAGCAAGTAGTATATATTTATATTAATAAACATAAAAAATATAGTCCAAATATGCGAGTATATTAGTCTGAGTCTGAACTTCATAGCTCACCCTGTTCATTTCTATTTATCATTTCATTCACAGACAAAATATTTATATTATTTCATAAAATAACATTTAAATTTCATCGTCTGCACAGTTCAACACACATCATTACTAATTACACTCGGCAGGTACATGTGTCTGCGATTTTAGTGTTGCTCCTTTGCAGTCTCAATATCACTCATTCCTCGTATTTCTCACCAACATGTATTATAAAACATCAGCAACGGGTGTTACCAGTCCAGAAATAACTAATAATAAAATGTCATAGGAGAGCTGACCATTCTGTTGAATGAAAAGTTCATTACTCTTCCTCATAGAACTTTCATGAAGGTAATAAATAAGAGTTGTCGACCTTGCGCGATAACTTCTCTTTTCTATCTCATTCTCATTTATTGGTTATTTTAAACTATCCCTGCGCAGTAAAATCATTCTTTTTGTTTTAGCTCTCTACATCCTCTGTATCACTCCTAACCTTGAATACAAAGGTCAAGTACTATCAGACATGCGTCTTTAGTACCCTTTGAAATCAAAGTCTAGACATGCGCTGCATAGTAGTAGCCATAACCCTCTACACTTCTCTAGATTTGAGGAACTCAAATGTAGAGTTATTAAGATTTCTCGGGAATAGAACATACGCTCAACAATTTCAGAGCCTGCTTTGATGAACACATGACCTATTTCAAGACGCGGCCATCAGTTTTTCCTCATCTCACATCTCATACCTCGCTTTGTTGGCAATCAACGACGGTTAGGGTTTCGTCTCGCGTCTCGAAACTTAAATTCGGCACCCAGTGGTTTCCATAGTTCAATCAGGTTCAACTGGATGAATCCAGCAGAAGACCTAGTGAATTTCAGAGAGTCTGGTTTCCCGATGGTTTTCTAGCAAATTTTGACAATTTTTTGGCTACTTTCTAGTGGTTTTCTAGTGACTTTTTGGCAAGGCAATTGGTATGGGTCAGCATCGGCTTGACAAGCTCGATGTAATGGTAGTGGTGGTGAGGACAGCAACGACGACGATAAGTCGGCTGGGGTCAGTTTGTCGTTTGACTAGTCCTCGGCCGGCCTTGACGGTGGTGCTCGGTATGGGGAAAATGACCAAGGGTCGAAGGGGGAGGCGTTGGAGCGGCGTGGAAGGCAGCAAATCGGCATGGTGGAGCATGGCACAATCACGTGGCAATTCAGTGTTGTGGAGACGGGGCTGCAGTCGAGGGCGCTCAGAGCGGCACAACGATGACATGATAGGGCTTAGTAGCGTCAATTGATGACAATGTGGTAGCCGAAGGCAGCGTCGGTAGCAATGGTGGGGCAGCAATGGATGGCGATCGGGGTTTGGGGGAGAAAAGGTTGAGGAGAGTTCTCCGGGGTAATCTCATAAATAAAAGTTGACTCGACTCCAACTCAAGTCAAAAATAATAATTAACTCATAATAAATCCTAAAAAATTTTAAAAAAATAGGAGAAATTTTCATAAAATATACTACATACCATAGCATCACAATGATATATTTTATAACTAATAACCCACCCAAACTACCCTATCGTACATCCTAATGCGTTATTGAACCTAAAAATAATTTTATAATCAAATACATAAAAAATATTATATACTATTATATATTCTGATAAGTCATTTCTCATCATCTTTCTGACGTTATCATTATATATTCAGCTACACTTAGGCCCCTATCGCTTATAACTCTGGTTGGTATTAATTCAATATTGTTCATGAAAATTATTCGATTCAAACTGACGGTTGAACTGACTGGTTCGCCAATGTAAAACTCTGGGTCTAGTCATGGGTTTTATAGGATTAAAAAATAAATTTCACATATTTTTTTTTATAAAAATTTAAAGAGTCTTATTACTAGTCATAATTTATTTATTATATATGTTAAAAAAATTGAAAATTGTGTTAATAAGAATTATATTAAAGATATTTAGGAAGTTAGGCAGAATTATTATCATTTTATCTAAAAAAATATTATTATTTTTAAGAGCTGCTTTCATCCTTGTCATTTACATCAGTTCTGGATATATAAATAAAATGGCATACACGGCCCTCCAAAGATTTGGGCCAACATCATAATCATAGATAGCATGAGAGATCAGAGCTACTAGCATACCTGATTCAACAACCAAATCTTCATTTAGCTTGAACACTTATTTTCCGTTCCTACCTCTCGTCACTCAAATCAACCAAAATGGTGGAGGAAGACGTATAAGAGCTTGACAGTAACAAACAGACTAAAAAAACCTCCCTGATGTGATACCAACATAAACTCTTTTGTATATTAAAATGCATTTTACTTACGGGAAGTATGTACATTTCACAATCAAGTTTATATTTAGAAAGTAGACGTGTATTTTGAGGGTTTAAGGTTTTGATTCGGTAAGCTTATTAACAACTTGTTAAAGCCTGTGAATCAAATTTAGGAGCCGCTTTCATCGTTGTCATTTATATCAGCTCTGGATATATAAATAAAATGGCATACACGGCCCTCCAAAGATTTGGGTCAACAGCATAATCATAGGTAGCATGAGAGATCAGAGCTACAAGCATACCTGATTTCAACAACCAACTCTCCATTTAGCTTGATCATTTATTTTCCGTTCCTACCTCTTGTCACTCAAATCAACCAAAATGGTGGAGGATGACGTATAAGAGCTTGACAGTAACAAACGGACTGAAAAAACCTCCCTGATGTGATACCAACATAAACCCTTTTGTATATTAAAATCATAACCAATTCCATCAAATGCAATTTTTTGTATTCAATTTCCCTTTGAACACCTTTTTGAAGATCTCTGGTAGGAAGAGTAGAAAGCAAATTTGTACTGCTTTGTAGCTCTGGTCCAAATCAGCTTTAGTACTTGGACATATAAGTGTTGTTCAGATGGATGCCTGTATAATATCCAACTTCTATTTTCTCTCTTATATCAAATCTTTATGCTTCTTAATCTAAGCTTTTAAGAGTATCATTATGTGATGAATGAACTTTCATCTATTGCATATTCTAATACCAAGGACATAGTTTTCTTCTACACAGGAAGCTTACTGCACAATAGTTGATACCTCTGCTCTCTATGGGCTGCGTTTTTATAGGAGAATTATAAACGAAAGAGACAAACAAAATCAGAACTCCTGTGATTGGCAATCTTGAAAGATTGAAAGACATCACATAGATTAGATATGTTGCTCGCTGGCTGCAAATATGGTCATCCTTAAACCTTTCAGTATTTGGAATAATGTTTCATCATCCATGTAATTGTGGTTTATCTCATCCTTTTTTTTACTTGAGATCAGACTGGCCAACGTATATGAAGTTGAAAACTACCCGTCAGAAAATATTCGAATCATATGAAAGATGATATATCGCATTATTCAGATTAAAGAAAGTCTGAAATGACTGAAAGACAATTATGTTGATAGAACATGAAATATAAAACTAAAAGCTGGAAAATAATGCTCAAGTCCCACAAGGTTGTCATTTTTTAAATGAAAAATTACACCACCAGTAAGTTAAAAATGATCAGACTTCAAATTCTTGAGCAAGTTGCTTTGAGATGTTTGGTAACATAAGCATAACCAGAGTGGAGTCATCTCATAAGTACTACGTTTCGGAATTATTAGGCTTGTCACCATTGAGTGGTGTCTATGATACTGATCAAGCCGCCATTCTATATAAATTGGAAATGGAAGTTGCTTTCGTCTGACCCAAGGGAGACAATAATGGATTTTTTTAGCCTCAGAGATCAGAGTTTCTGTTGTAATATCATATGATATAACTGAAGGTTATTCTCTTTAATATCATATAGCGTCTTCTTGACCTTAACTTGGCCTTTTGTATAGTCACTTGCAAAGTCAGAGCCAAGGAATGAAGAATGAGCGGATTACAGGGGGATGCACACAGAGAGAAATGGCCGTGTACATGTTTTTATATGTGAAACTCTATACACTGGATCCTTTCCTTCCTGATGTAGACAAGTTTCAAAACTGGGTCGTTCTAAAACGTAGAGAAAATCTGCCACGGACCCTGCATTTGTTCATGCAGAACCATTTCTACACTGAGGTTGAAATAAAAGTTTTACTTGCTAAAAAGCTAAAAGCTGTGAACTGGTGAATTCAGCATAAGTTTCAATAAGCTAGCACTTGTCATTTTGATTTGTGATACGGGCATCTTCTTTGTAGATGGTGTCCTACAATGTCAGACACGAAGCACGAAGACAGAAATGGTAGAGAGATTCCAGGAAGACACAGCTTACTACGTAGTACATTGGATCTTGGGCTCCCTTCCGACCTGTAGCCAAATCCAAACAGGTCATTCTTGTACCCAGTAAAATATATAGTTCTAACATTACTCCTCGATGGGTCATCTACTAATTTTTTCATTTCTTCTGCAGAAACGCAAGTATGGAAACCCAGGATGGAATGCCTGAGTGAAAGAACAAGATCTTTTAAAGACAAAGCAATCGAACATCCCTGTGATACAAAGTACGATGATGCAAGATGGGTCTATTCCACATCAAGAAGTTGAATACATATGTTGGATACAACATCAAACAATGTTAATAATGCATCTAATGATGGGAGTGGATGTTGGATATATCTGCTTCGTTTAGTCCACAAAATCATAAGGATCAAAAGCCATACTAGCAAATAGCAGAAAGAGGGTGTGATATGCCAGATGTATTGTCCTGTGATCGGCTCATTCATATGGGGCTGATTAGAGCCCACAGCAGCCACACACTGCCAGAATTAGCCATTCCTGAAATTTGGGGCTGTGGCATAGCAACAAAAACATCAGTCTTCCTGAACAGCTTCGCACTTTTCACATACTCTTCACCATCACTTTCGCGTGTGTTGGGATTAATTAAATATCTAAAATGGAAAAATCAATTTTACGTGGAAACCTCAAATCTGAAGAAAAACTATGGCCGGATAAAGTTCATTATATAACAACTTGATATAAAAAATATCAGCAAGAGAATAAACTTCTTAATAACAATCTGTTGTAATTTCTACATAATTGATATTAACCACAAAAATAAAAAAAAGAATTACAGATTAAGAACTTGGCGAAATTATCATTGACGATTGTAAACGAAGCTCAACAAAATATTTATTTTTCTTCAATTCACATAATTTTCTTTTTTCCCCTTGTGACCTTTTTTCTTCGAAACCCAAAACCAAAGAAAAAAAGTGTCTGGCGTTACTTTTATTCATTTCACACAAAGTAAATCTAAAAAATCTTAGTTTTTGCTCAAAATAAAGTCATAATTTTATATATTTACAGAAGAGGGACAACCCAACAAAATACCTCTAGCCGACTCCATGAAGTACCTCTAGTCGAAATGGGAAGTTCTATTCATGCCTACTCTATTCCTGCAGTAAACATGTTTCTCATTTGACTCAACTTTAATCTTAAATATTCATTTCAGTGTGAATTTTTGTTAGTTCAAGAGATTTTCTTTCCAACACATCTCTTATCCACTGATATCTCACATCAATGTGTTACTCCTTTAATGAACACTTGAATTCTTACTCAGGTGAATTGTACTCTAACTACCACAGTACATAACGTATCTCTCCTGTTTAACTCTAATTTATTAAAAAAAATTTTTGTCCATAGCATCACCTTACAAGCTTCTATAGTATCAATAAATTTGGCTTTAGATGTGGACAATGCAACACACTTTTGTAACGTAGACTGTCAAGACACAGCCTCATTAGCAAAATTAACAACAAACACAGATGTTGACTTTGTTGTCTCCAAGTCACCTGCGATGTCTGTATTGGTATAGCCAGCCAATAAAAATTTATCACTTTCAAAACACAAACACATTTTGGATGTACTTATCAAGTATCCCATTATCCATTTAACTATTTGCCAATGTTCTTTGCTCAGATTTGTTAAATATCTATTAACTGTTCTAACTGTATATACTATGTCTGGCCTTGTATAATCTATAGCGTACATCAAATTACCAACAACATAAGTATAATGAACATTTGTCATTTCTATCATCTCTATTTCACTTAAGTTAATTTTCTTCAACTTGAAGTGATCTCCAAGTAGAACTCCAATCGGTTTTCCATCTTTCATGTTGAATTTTTCAAGTACCTTTTATATATACTTTTCTTGTGACACCCAAAGCTTTCTAGCTCTCCAGTCATGCCAAATGGACATTCTCAAGATTTGCTTTGTCGATCCCAAATCTTTCATTGCAAAGGATTTATTCAAGTTCTTTAAACTTATAATCAGAGCTTCATCATGTCTTACAATCAACATGTTATCCACATGAAGTAGCAGAATAATAAAGTCATTATCATCAAACCTCTTCATCAACACACAGTGTTCAGAAACAAACTTCTTGTACCTATTTCTTTACATACAAGAATCAAACTTTTTGTACCACTGTCTAGGTGTAACACCCCAAATCCGGTTCACCCTCGTGAACCGAACCGGCATGTTACAGGCCCCGGTTAGATCG